>JACXGM010017571.1:6487-19746 GCA_016801145.1 Umbra pygmaea | reverse complement strand
TACTTCCTAAACTTGAATTTATTCACTGCTTTAGCACACTCACCCAACCCTGACATCTTAGCAGTTATGGAAACATATACCAGAAAGTCCACAAAAAACTCTGATATATCCATATCCAACTATAACATCTTCCATCAAGACAGAACCACTATTGGAGGTGGTTAGCTGTATTGTGTAGGGATAGCTTACAAAGTTCTGTTATCCTATCGAAGTCTGTGGCTAAACAATTTGAGCTACTTGTCTTAAAAGTCTTTCACTATTGCTGCCTGTTACAGATCCCCTTCATTCCCCACTTGTGCCCAAGACACACTATGTGAATTGATAGCCCCCCACCTATACTCTGAGTTCCTATTAGGTGATCTAAACTGGGACATGCTTAACATTCCTGCCAATGTACAATCTAAATTTTCCTAATATGCCCTCAAAATATACCCTTACTGTTTTTAGCCAAGACCTCAGTGATCATTGTCTCATTGCATGCATCATTAGTCAAACCACCTCCACTAATTATGGTAAAACGCTCTCTGAAGCACTTCAGTGAACAAGCCTTCCTAATTGACCTAGCCCGGGTACCTTGGAAGGATGTTGACCTTATACCGACAGTCGAGGATGCCTGGTCATTCTTTGAAATTGCCTTCCTCTCTGTCCTAAACAAACATGCCCCTTTCAAAAGTTTAGAACCAAAAGTAGATACAGTCCGTGGTTCACTCATGACCTGACTACTCTGGCCCAGCACAAAAACACCCTGTGATGTACTGCTTTAGTCTCAAAAAACCAAACAACATGAAATTCTTCAGGGCAGTAAGGAACTGGTACACACAATCAGTCAGGAATGCCAAGAGCACTTTCTTTAAACAGAAATTTGCAGCCTATAGCACCAATTCAAAATTGTTCTGGGACATTGTAAAGACCATGGAGAATAAGAACACCTCCTCCCAGCTGCCTAATGCACTACGGCTAGATAACACTATCACCACTGTCAAAAATTTCAGTAAGCATTATGGTATGGCTGGCCATGTGTTCAACTTGGCTACCTACACCCTGGCCAACAGCCCCTCACCCCATGCAGCACCACGCCTTAGCCCCCCTAATTTCTCCTTCACCCAAATTCAACTATTGGATGTCCTGAAAGAACTGCAAAAGCTAGACCATTACAAGTCAGCTGGACTAGATATCCTGGACCTTTCCTTCCTAAAACTCTCTGCAGCAATCATTGCTACCCCCCTTACTAGCCTGTTTAACCTATAGTTTCCTCAGAGATCCCTAAAGATTGGAAAACAGCAGTGATTCCTCTTTTCAAAGGGGGTTAGAGTCTTGACCCTAAATGCTACAGACCCATATCCGTCCTGCCCTGGCTCTCTAATGTCTTCAAAAGACAGATTAACAAACAGATTACCAATCATTTCAAATCCCAGAGCGCACTTTCTGCTTTGCAATCAGGTTTCCGAGCTGGACATGGCTGCACCTCTGCTACACTCAAGGTCTTTAATGATATTACAACTGCCATTGATAATATACATTACTGTGCAACCTTCTTTATTGACCTGGCCAAGGCTTTCGACATGCTCAATCATCACATCCTCACTGGCAGACTTAGTAGCCTCGGTTTTTTGAATAACTGCTTCCATTTGTTCACCAACTACTTCTCTCACAGGGTTCAACATGTTCAATCCGTGGGTCTCTTGTCTGGGCCTATGGTTGTCTCGATGGGGGTGCCACAGGGTTTGATTCTTGGGCCGACACTATTCTCCCAGATCCACCTCTATACAGATGACACTATTCTAAACACATCTGGCCCTACATTGGATTCTGTGCTAACCAACCTCCAAAAGAGTTTGATGCCTTTCAACATGATTTCTGTGGACTTCAGCTTCTCCTAAATTCCAGCAAAACTAAATGCATGCTGTTCAACCGCACATTAACCATACCCGCCAAACTGACTAGCATCTTCACTCTGGATGGGTCTAAACCAAATTACTGTTCACTTTCATTCCAGTCCCACATTAACCAGCTCAAATACAAAATTAAATCTAGAATTGGCTTCCTATTCTGAAACAAGGCCTCCCTCACCTATGCTGCCAAACACACATTGGTAAAAATGACTCTTCTACTAAGTTAATATTTTGGTGATGTCATTTATAGAACTGCCTCTACCTCCCTCCTGAAAACGTTAGATGTAGTCTATCACAGTACCATCCGGTTTGTCACCAATGCCCCTTTTAACACCCACCACTGCGACCTATATGCACTAGTCACTAGATATTTTTATATCTTCTGTAGCGCCTGTTTACTCTGGGGTTCCGCTGGGGTAGATCACTTTTCTATCTTTCTCCCTTACCCGACCCATTGTGTTATTCTTGTGTATTTGTATTCATGTGTAACTCTGTCTGTACTTGCACCTTTGCTTTATCTTGGCCAGGTCGCCGTTTTAAATGAGAATTTGTTCTCAACGAGCCCACCTGGTTAAATAAAGGTTAAATAAATAAATAAATAAAAATAAATAAATTCTGGGGCAGATTCTTTTTAATCTGTATATGCTCACTCTGGGTGATATCATTAGGAAACACAACATCTCGTTTAGTTTTTTATGCTGATGATACACAACTTTATCTGCCTTTAAATCCCAACAATTCTGTTCAACCTCTCTTAGATTGTATTGCGGATATAAAAAAGTGTTTTGGAGTACTTTTCTCCAACTGTTTGTTGAATAGTCTGAAGTGATTATTTTTGCCCCTGCTGGTTTTAGAGCCAGTCTTTTTCCACAATGTCAGTTCTCACGTAAAGAATCTCGGTTTTATCGTAGACTCGGACCTTGGGTTAATTAAGCAGATTAACTCAGTGGTAAAAAAACTTTTATCGGTTACGATTGATTTCTAAGTTTAAATCTGCATTGTCTTTTAAAGACCTTGAAACTGTTATTCATGCTTTAATCACTTCACGTTTAGAAGTTTGCAATTCCCTTTATGGTCTTTCCCAGTACTCTCTCTCCCGTCTTCAGATGGTGCAGAATGCTGCTGCCAGACTTTTAACATCCACTAGGAACTTTGATCACATTTCTCTAGTCTTGGTCTCTTTGCACTTGCTTCCTTTCCAGTATCGAATACATTTTAAAATGTTATTGTTTGTTTTTAAAGCTCTTAATGGACAGGCCCCTTTGTATATGTCGGACCTCATACAACCTCCTAGCCTGGAATAATCCAGACCCAAATCCTGAACGATAAAGGGTCTGGGTTCGAGTAATGTAAATGACTCAACTCGAGGGGCGGCAGCAAGCGTGCATTTGAAAATCACACTGTACGCAATTGGATAACACTACGACCAATCACCAGTGGGTTTTCACTAACCCTATGGCGGAGCTAACTGGTAGATAAAACTCTTGCCCTATCAGGTCGCAAAACAGCAAAAACGTCCTTTTATAAAAAAGGAACGATTCGAGCCCCGTCTTTTGTTCCTCTTTTAGACAAAAAGCCAAGTCTAACTCGTGCATTGTAGTGGCCCAAGTCGTTTTAAACAACTGGTGTTAATCCATAGCGATCTTACAATGTTTAACAATGACTTCGAGGTCGCAGCGCTGTTGTCATCTGTTTAACACGCCTCTTGCACGCCTATATCAGATACACCGATGTGATTGGTGCAGCTCGGATACAAGGGCATAGTTAATGAGCAGAATAACTCGGTGCCAGAGTAACTTGCTGAGCAAATTAAAATTGTGCTCTCGCGAGAACTCTGGATTTCCAGGGTAACAACCTCCCGCACCCGTTAGGACATTGAGGTCTGCGGACAAACAACTTTTATACTCCCTTGGTCACGCTACATACAGCTTCTCTCTTTTATTAGGCAGGCTCCTTTATTGACTGTTTTTAAATCCAATCTAAAAATGCACTTATATGAATTTGCATTTCCCACTACCTCTTGAGTTATTTTATTTATTTTATATACTGTTATTGACTGTTATTATTTTTTTACTATGTATTCTATCGTGTAATTTTTATGCTTTTGTTCAGCGCCTTGGTCAGCCTCGCTGTGTTAGTGTGCTTTATATATAAATTTACTTACTAGTACTTACACACTCAACGCCTGACTTACTGGTACCAGCTCATATACAAGTCAATACTGTGCGAAACCTCTCTGTACCTAAACTCTCTTCTCACCATTGCCTTACCCACCCGTAATCTGCGATCAAGCAGGTACATCTCCGTAGTCACCCCTAAAGCCCATACTTGTGAACACCATCTATCTCACCTCCTTTAAATCCTGACTGTCAGAGCTTCTGCCTGTTCATTGCATATGCTGACCCCTACCACAATCTCACACTCACTCTACCTTTTGCCCTAGTGCCGTGTTTTGTCCCATGTTACCTTTGCTCGCACTGTTCTGCACATTATCCTATTTGATGTATGCCATTTGCACTACATCTACTTGCATAGTTATGTTCAGTATTAATTTACTTACCAACTTGATCTACCTCTCTAATACAGGTTCTGTTGCACTAATTGTACATGTACCTACATCATTTATTCTGTAGTCCTGCATTTTGTTTGCATTTTTATTCCCCTGTGTAATTAATGTGTAATTTGTGTAAATCATGTGTAACTTTGTCATCTTGCACCTTCTTCGCTTTATCTTGGCCAGGTTGACGTTTCAAATGAGAAACTGTTCTTTAAAATAAAGGTTCAATAAAATAAATAAATAAATAGATAAAATATAGTATGTAGACATGTTTCCTGCCACAGTGAGTTAGTATGAAGACATGTTTCATTTGTGACCTGGAGACTACTTTGACAGTAATGGGGAACAAGGAGTGCAATTCCATCATTCCAAAACTAAGAGTCTCTTTGACATGCAGCATTTTAGTGAAGTGGAAGCTGAGGAAATGTACTGCAGCGGAACACAACACTATATCCTTCCCACAAAAACTATTGTTCCATTTTACTATAGGGCCCCTGGTTGACCCTGTCCCAGGCAACGTACCAAACCAACTCATCCCTATGTTCTCAGACTTCCAGATCAACGGCTTCCTGGTGGCTTGATGTCACCTACTGGTGGTTCTGACCTGGTCAGGGGCTGAGTGGTAGGGCTGGTCTAGGATCATTATTTTAATACTCCATAATGTTTTATTGTGATGACAGGATAGTAGTAAACTAACAGGAATAATCTAGGTTGGCAGATAACATCTAGCTGCTAGCTTCATTTTTCGATGGTCCAGTGATGTTTCCTATTGCGCTAGGACTGTGAATTGAAAGGGAACTCACGATGCGATATTACCAAAATAGATGGGCCCTGATAAGATATGTATTGTGATTCTCACAATTCTGCATGTAATGCAAATCAATAGTCTGATTTCCATCTTATTTTCTTAATGTGACCATGCTAATCAGTTGTTATTCATCCAGAGACAATGGCCTGCCAAAAACATTGAATAGTGTAATAAAAGCATGGCTGTAACAGGAGTCCCAGAGTGGGCTCCTGTTCCATATGAACTGTTCCATCATGGACTCTATATGTTTATAAGTATTTCAGTTTGTTGTGGATATCTTTGTTTTATTTATAAATATATATATATATATATATATATATATATATATATATATATATATATATATATATGGCCAGTGCTTATGTACTGTGGTTTATGGTTTATTTAATGTATTATTGACTGTTGTAATATGTGTGCTGTGTAACGCCTTCCTCTCTTTCACCTAGTACTAATTGGGGACTGAGTTGGTCTAATATCCTAATCATTTACAGCTGGTTAGCTCAGTCCCTATATTAGTCCAGGTGAACAAGAAGAAGGCACGGTTCATTATTGTAGTGTCATTAATGATATTCTGTTGTGGTTGTATTCAGTGTGCGTATTGCCAGGAAGAATACTGTCCGTGTTCTGTGCCGCGGGTAACAGCACAGTCATTCTATGTCCCTTCCTGAAGTTGTGCCAGTCACTGAAGTATCCGATTTCCTGAATTTTATGTCTGGAACCACGTTGCAAGAGCTTCATTAAACCTTTGTTATTGCAATCGTCTGCCTGGGTCTCTCTCCTCCACTCCCTACACTGACTCTAATCATGACAATGGCAAGCATTTGCTTAAAAATATTCCACGTTTTATTATTGTTATTTAGATGTGCAAAATTTATACCTCAGGAATACATTGAAGAGGTAATCCACCCAAAATAGCACACACCTACGATATACATATTATTACATAAGGCAAATATATTACAAAAATAAATGTGTCAGTACACATGTATCTTTTTACCTCTTTAAGGCTCAGTATCCTGCCCATGGGAGAATTTGCCCAAAGTAAAATTTGGACTGGAATCACAGTTCACAAGTCCAATTTTTGTTTGTTTCAAATCTTTACAAAGCTTTGGAACTCAGGAATTTAGCAAATGTCTAAGTTTTACATGGCTATGACAACGAAAACATTACGAGTCTAATGTGAGGTACTTGGCTTGTACACATGCGCCTCAAATAAAATAGAAGGTGGATTAGAATCACTTCTCACAACTGAAATTTTTTGTTTGTATATTCATGTCTGATATGTATAGAAAGTTTTGAATCACACAAATTTAGCTGATGTCTCCATTTTACAATAGCTATAATGACCTTAACTTTACACATCATAATGCGAGGTAACTCCCTTTTAAACAAAGCCATTCGTTATTTTGCCTTAAAGAAAATAAAAGATTAATTAGAATCACTTCTCACAACTGCAATTTTTGGTTTATATATTCCTGTCTGATATGTATAAAAAGCTTAGAATCCCACAGATTTAGCTAATGTCTCCGTTTTACAATAGCTATGACAACTAAAACATTACGAGTCATAAAGTTTGGTACGTGCCAAGTAAACAAAGCCATTAGCTTGCTAGCAGCTACTTAGCAATAGCAAAACTGAGCTAATAACACAAAAAAACAAGCATAAATAGTACTTACAGTCAAATCTTTTCATGACCGGACCGTTACCGAATGTATCCAGAAAAAAACTAAGCCCTTTGTGTATATAAACTGCGAGCCCGCACTTCTGACTGAAAGACTGATGTAAAACGTTTCATTGACCTTTCTGACTGTCAAATTCATCATCCTTATGAAACAGATGTTATAAATCTGCTAGAACATCCATGTTAACCAAAGAGATACTTTACAAAAGAGATTTGATGTTCTGTCTCACGACCCAAATGTCAACGTCATCACGGTGCGTTTTTTGTTGAAATGTACTTCTACAAATAACGCTATAGCTCATTGCCTGTTCACTCTATCATTATAAAATTTTAGACAAGTTGTCATCCCCTAGAGGACATGATTAGAAGTGTTTTCAGGACCCTATCTCAATATATGGCTTTGTAGTTGTCTTTCAAAGAAGATGTAGAAAAATAAAAACAGAAAATAATTATACATTTTCTTTATTTCATCTTGTGCCATATTCACTGTGTACATTTATTTGAAATAAATTTCACATATCCAAAATGTTTTTAATAATTCCTTTTAAAATATATCAACCATATGTTTGTGCTTTAGGTTCAGTGTAACAAGAGGTTAACTTTGAGTATGTTTTTTTAGGTCGAATTTAACAATCAGGGTGTGATCCCTAACAAGTTAAATACTATACCACAAAGTCAATATCAGCATGTGAAATAGTTCTATATCTGTAAACCAACAAACTGCACTATCATTATAGGGATTACGGATTACTCCCCTAAACACCTACAAATCATTATGCCGGTCATGTTTCCGACACTACAGTCACTAAATACACTTTCATAGCGTGTTTGTTTATTTCCAACTTGGTAACCGTAGGTTTTCCAAAAACCTTTGGTTACATCACTGCAACGTTTTTGAAAATACATCTTGATACATTTTTTTGACTTCCTGATTTTTATCTATCCTGTTTTATTCTCCTATTGACTTGATTTAATGTCTTGGGGATCAGCGTTCCCCCAGCGGGAAGTTTATGCCCAAAAAAGTGGACTGGAATGACAGTTCACAAGTCCAATTTATATGTCTAATATGTGTCGAAAGCTTTGAAACCACAAATGTAGCAAATGCCTCCATTTTACAATAGCTCTGACAACAATAACATGGCACGTAATAATGTGAGGTATGTGGCTTGTAAACTCAGCCATTATTATGCTTCAAAGAAAATTAAGGTGGACTAGAGTCACTGCTGACAACTGCAATTTTTGTGTATACGAAAGTTTAGAAATCAAATTTAGCTAATGTCTCCATTTTACAGTAACTATGACAACAATAACATGGCATGTAATAATATGAGGTTAGCGCCCAGTTAGCGCCTAGCCATTGTTAAGGTGGACTAGAATCACTGCTCACAACTGCTAATGTTAATCTGTATATACACATGTTTTATAAGTATAGAAAGCTTAGAAACCCGCAAATGCCTCCATTTTACAATAGCTCTGACAACAATAACATGGCAAGTAATAATGTGAGGTACGTGGCTTGTACACTCAGCCGTTCGTTATTACACTTCAAAGAAAATTAAGGTGGACAAGAATCACTGCTCACAACTGCGATTTTTGTTTATATATACATGTATCATATGTATAGAAAGCTTAGAAAACCAAATTTAGTGAATGTCTCCATTTTACAGTAACTATGACAACAATAACATGGCATGTAATAATATGAGGTTAGTGCCCAGTTAGCGCATAGCCATTCTTAAGGTGGACTAGAATCACTGCTCACAACTGCTAATGTTAATCTGTATATACATGTCTCATAAGTATAGAAAGCTTAGAAACCCGCAAATGTATCTATTTTACAATTGCTTTGACACCAATAACATTGCACGTAATAATGTGAGGTACGTGTCTTGTAAACAAAGCCATTAGCTTGCTAGCAGCTACTTTGCATTAGCAAGCACAGTGAAGTCATAACACATTGAGAACAAACAAAAATTGTACTTGCAGTCAAATATTTCTTTTTGGTCATTAAAGAGTCCCTGTAATGAAGGAACATAGTTTTACCAGGTAAAATCAATTTTATTATGTGAAAATGACAATAATCCTTATCGGAACATTACCAGAATGTTATCTGAACCTAACTGCAGCACTTTGTGTATGAAGCAAGGCACACAATTTTGAACTAAAGACGCATGTGAAACAAGTCATAGCCTCTCCGTATTAGTCATCCTTATGAAACAGAAATGTTATAAGATACCAAGATCTTTCGTTTTAACTTTGGAATGCCAGACATATATGACCATACAGGTTGGATGGTCTGTGTCAAGACCCGGATGATGTGTCGTCACAGTGTGTTTTTTGTGAAATATACTTTTACAAATATCACAAGCTCATTGGCGGTTGACTCTATCATTCTAAAATTTTAGACCTATGTTGTCATCCCCTCGGGGACATGATTAGAAGTGTTTTCAGCCTAAAACTTGAATGTACTGTATGGCTTTGTAGTTGTCTTTCTAAGAGGATATAGAAAATTTAAATTAGAAAATAATTATGCATTTTCTTTATTTCATCTTGTGTCATTCACAAGATGATTATGGCACATTTTCCAAATTTACATATCCAAAAAATTCTAAGTTTTTCCTTTAAAAAAAATATCAACCATATGTGTCTCCTTGCTTCAGGTCCAGTGTAACAAGACATGAGCTTTGGGTCTTTTTTTAGGCAGAATTTGACGATCAGGGGGCTTTCCATAAGAGGTTCAAAAACTAACATTTAGTATTTTCAAAAATGTTGCAGTGAAGGTTTTTGGAAAACCTATGATGGCCGAGTTGGAAATGACCATTTGCACTGAGAATGGATATTTATTGACCGTCACGTTGGAAACCGGCACAATGATTTTTAGGTGTTTAGGGGTCTGAAGCTTTTCTTTCATTAAAATCGGCAAAGTCTGCCCTGCTATTTTCCAGTCTGAAGAAGAACATGGAGATTGCCAGCCATCAGATTTACAGTGTCCTGCAGTTGCTTAGCATATACCAATATGCTAAGCAACTGCAGGACACTGTAAATCTGATGCTTAGCATATACCAATATTAAACACAATGCATTGTGTGGCCAATTGGACATAAGAATCCATGAGGAAAAAAAACCATACTGATTGTAAAGCCTCACAGCAGCAGGAACAAAACTCCTACAGTACCTCTCATTCACACACTGTGGATGTATCAGTCTGCCACTGAAGGAGCTGCCCAGTGATGTTAAAGGAGAATTCCGGGAGATTTCAAAATGTTGCTCTGTCGTTTGCATATCTGAAGTGCTGTAGGTAGCGTTAATAACTCACAATCTGTATTGCCAAAACCGTGTTTACCATTTGCTGCCAGTATACAACCATTACGCATTTACGGGGCAAGTTAAAAAATGTGCTTTGAGCTTCTAAACATGTTTGAAATGTCATTACTAGTCCATATCCATGTGCAGTGATTCCTTATAGTGAACACAGCCAATTTGAACAAATAAGTCAGTGTACATACCTCTGTTTAGTTACCATTTTCCAGTGAAGTCCACACTAGTCGATTGTCGAAGTCATAAAATGAAATATTCCAAACATATTTTTTCAGCAAAAAAACTATTTGCTGCGCTCAACCAGGTACTGTACATTATTCTGATCACCCAAAATACCTCCTTTGGCCGCCACTCCTTTCAGTTCTCTGGTTACTGATAATGTGCACTGTTTACTGATAATGTGCACTGTTTACTGATAATGTGCATGAGAAGAAAGCTTACTACAGGATTCTCCATTAGTAACGGGAGACCAATTGATGGTCCAGGTCATTGTATTTAAGGGTATAAACTGTTGCTTTAGCTAAATATGGGCTCTAAACCTTTCCTTAACTGAAAAAACAATACATTTCCTTAACTGCAAAACAAGACAGCCTCAAAGTAAACTTTTCATCACCCCGCCTTTTTCTTTACTGACATTGAATTAGCCAATTGATAATTCAGTATTCCCCACTTAGCAACATGAGAGACTGGTTTTCAGTAACTTTCTCCATCACACACACACACACACACCTACATACATTTGTAGAAAGTATGTCTGATATGGAGGATCAGACTTTGGATAACTCGATTGAATGGCCAATACACCTGCATTTTTGGAATGCAATGTTTTCTGTGTTTTAATTTATTTTTATTTAAAAAAATCTGAGAATCCAGCGAAATCCATCGAAACCTCTGTAAACTTACTATTTAAGGATAGGTCTGTATTTTCTTTTTGCATCTTTAATGGATTTGAGGACACTGTACTATTTACTTTCCTGGTGTGCTAGGCTTTTTTGGAACTGCTAGGCTGTGTTATAAGAGGCTGATGGCTGCCCCGCTCTCCCTCCCTATCAGAAAGAGATCCAGGCCATGTCGCAGTGCCACCACCCTAACATTGTGTCTTACTACACCTCCTTCGTAGTGAAGGATGAACTCTGGCTGGTCATGAAGCTCCTCAGTGGAGGTAAGAGCTTTGTTACTTATCTAATCTTTTTTATTCCCTCCTATTCACACTTCACCTCTCCCTCTTTGTCTCTCATTGTCTCTCTTTCAATTCAATATCTTTGCTTCACTTTTTCATTCCCAGTTATGGTCATTTACAATTTCATCCTAATTCCAAATTACTCATCTACATCTCCCTCGCTCTGCTCCATCATTCTTTACCAATCCAACTACTACATGTCTCTTTAATACCCCTCAAAGCACCTATCCTCTCGTACTGCTCCAGGCTACAGGAAAAAATAAAACGTATTCCTTATCATTTTAACCTCCTACAGATTTGCTCTGTCTGAATACATTGAACAGTACTGCTGTTACAAATAGCTGTTGGCTTTTAACTGTGCAGTAAAACTGGACAGTGGGTGGAGTCAAGGGTAGAGTCAGATTGTCCAGCCAGCCAAGCAGGGTCAGTATATTGGATGTTCCTTCACAGCTTTCTATCACCTGGAGACATTACTGTATGTGTTGGAAATGACACCAAATTCCTTGTAAAATACACTGTATTAGGCCTGCATGATTTGGGGAAAAATATGAATCACAATTTTTTTCTCACAAAGTGACAAAACAAATTGGCAATACCAAACATTGATTTTTTTTGGCACCTATAGCACATTGCGCATCACCACAAGCCTGTAAACATAGAGGCTTTAATGAATAAAGAAAATAAAGTACATACTGGCCATTTAATTACAGTAGGCTACCAAAATATTGACATATAACACATTGAACTAAACTTGGCTTTGATACAGGCTCTATCTTAACATGTCTGTGCAAAAGAAAAGTCATTTGACATTAAATCGGGAACAGGGGTGAATCGAGATCACAATTTCATAACGATTTATTGTGCAGGCCAATCTAATCTGAATGATTTATTCAGCATCAGAATTACCTTTATTCTCTTTATTATAGTCTTAGAATCTAACTATACATAAAGATTTGTACATTAAGGTTTTTATATTGAAAAGCTGTTTGAATTTTTAAAGCCTGATACAGGGTCCATGCAGATGGAGCCAATGCTGCATAACACAAGGGTACAGTGTCATTTTTGTATGTAAATCGGGTGTCTTTTGCTGAAGGAGCGGTTCTGAGGCGCTCTCTGTCCACACAATTCTCAATTGGAAAATATAATCACAGCCACTTTGCCTTCTGGCTCAGCTCTGTTTTCGTCACAATGGTGCGGTAAAGTGAATGCAACACCGCCCCGGCTGCTCAGATTCTCCGGCCAATCTCGCGCTCCATTGTCCGCTCACTCAAACAAGACCCCGAGGTATTTAAACTCCTTCACTTGGGGTAAGGATTTATTCCCTACCTGGAGTATACAATCCACCGGTTTCCTGCTGAGTGTCATGATTTAGATTTAGATTCAGATTTAGAGGTGGTAATCCTCATCCCAGCCGCTTCACAGTTGGCTGCTAACCAATCCAGTGAGTGCTGAAGGTTACTGACCGATGATGCCATCAGGACCATGTCATCTGCAAAAAGCAGTGATAAGATCCTCAGCCCACCAAACTGCAACCCCTCCCCACTATGCATCGATATCCTGTCCATGAATATCACAAACAAAATTGGTGACAAAGCGCAGCCCTGGCGGAGGCCAACCCCCACCGGGGTAACACTTTATTTTGAGAGTCCATCTCTAGATGCTCTACATATTATCTGCATACTGTCAACAACATTTTAACAAACTATCTACTAACCCTAACCCTAATCCTAACCTTAACCACTCCCCTTATGTTAAACCTAACCTTAACCATTACCCTAAAACATATTCTAAACTTACCCCTACCCTTAAAATACACAATTAGT
>JACXGM010017570.1:0-19646 GCA_016801145.1 Umbra pygmaea | reverse complement strand
AAGCTATTGCCTAATTCTAACAAGATTATCTGTCATCAATTTATGGGGAATTCATAATGATATCACATCGGATAGTAGGCTTTAGTACTAAATGGTAGACTATAGTAAAATAAAAAGTGCTTAGAGCTGCTAAATGTATTTGTAGTTTGTTGATTTCCAAGTATAAAACTTGTTGAAATGTTTTCAGTGTGTGTGCATCTGTTTTTTTACATTTTACCAAAACCGTGATAATATTGATAACCGTGATAACTTTGGTCACTATAATCGTGATATGAAATTTTCATACCGTCCCATCCCTACAGGTATGTAGAGAGAAATAGAGAGGAAGAGCACACACAGTCAGCCCGACCCAGGGAACATGCGTGCTCTGGAGTCTGGTGCTTATGCCCGCGTTCCATTTGTACTCGGAGGTCAGAAATTCCAAGTTCCTAGTTGAAATTACGTACACACAGTACTGTCCAACTTCTGTCTCTCGACATGTTGCTACGGTGTTAGAAGGCATGAAAATACACAGAAATGCGTTTTTATCAACTGGTTTTTCCTAAAAATGGCTAACATGTCTAGTTGTTCTGTAGTTGTTTATATTCCAAAAGGGCAAGAGCAACAAATGTTTTTGTGGGGCGTCCATCTTGTTTTCCCACTTCGGTAACTGGAATGCGATCAATTTGTTTTAACTCGGGTTATTCCCAGTTCCGACCTCCCACTTTCGAGGCAAATGGAACGCAGCATTAGACCACCCAATGGTAGTGTCGCTTGAAGGCAGCTCTAATACCACTCTGGAATGAGACGTCACTACATCACTGGTGGTAGAGCTCTAAATACCTTAGGGAATGTACTGTAACATCACTACATGCATAAAGCTAGAGCTCTAAATACCTTAGGGAATGTACTGTAACATCACTACATGCATAAAGCTAGAGCTCTAAATACCTTAGGGAATGTACTGTAACATCACTACATGCATAAAGCTAGAGCTCTAAATACCTTAGGGAATGTACTGTAACATCACTACATGCATAAAGCTAGAGCTCTAAATACCTTAAGGAATGTACTGTAACATCACTACATGCATAAAGCTAGAGCTCTAAATACCTTAAGGAATGTACTGTAACATCACTACATGCATAAAGCTAGAGCTCTAAATACCTTAGGGAATGTACTGTAACATCACTACATGCATAAAGCTAGAGCTCTGTCTACTGTACACCTTTTACACCTTTTTACATGTTAGTCATTTAGCAGACACTCTTTTTCAAAGTGACTTACAGTAAGTTCAGGGACATCCCCCTGGTGCAACGTAGGGTAAAGTGCCTTGCTCAAGGACACAAAGACACAGTCGGGAATCGAAACGGCAACCTTCTGACTATAAGTCTGACTCCTTAACTGCTGAGCCATCTGGTGCCCCAAATATAGTTGTGGCCAAAAGTTTTGTGAATGGAAACAAATACTAATTTTCACAAAATCTGCTGCCTCAGGAAGAGTGATCAGATGTCCCTCTTTACCATGAAAATGAATTTATTCCGCAAAAAACACGTCCACTGCATTTCAGCCCTGCCACCAATCGACCAGCTGCCATCATGTCAGTGATTGTCTTGTTAACAAAGGTAAGAGTGTTGATGAGGACAAGGCTGGAGATCACTCTGTCATGCTGATTGCGTTAAAATAACAGACTGGAAGCTTTAAAAGGAGGGTGGAGCTTGAAATCATTGTTCCTCCTCTGTCAACGATGGTTACCTGCAAGGAAACACATGCCGTCATCATTGCTTCTAACGTGTCTCTTGAACGTTGATTCAGCTGCGGGATCGGGGCAGCACCAGTGCAGAGCTTGCTCAGGAATGGCCGCAGACAGGTGTGAGTGCATCTGCAAGACTTTTGGAGGAAGGCCTGCTGTCAAGAAGGGCTGCAAAGATGCCACTTCTCTCCAGGAAAAACATTGGGACATTCTGCAAAGGGCACAGGGATTGGACTGCTAGGGACTGGAGTAAAAATATTTTCTGTGATGAATTCTCTTTCCAATTGTTTGGTCCATCCAGAAAAAACCTTGTCCAGAGAAGACAAAGTGAGCGCCACCATCAGTCCTGTGTCATGCAAACAGTAAAGCATCCTGAAACCATTCATGTGTGGGGTTGCTTCTCAGCCAAGGGAGTGGGCTCACTCACAATTTTGCCTAAAAACCACTGCAATGAATAAAGAATGGTACCAACAAATCCTCAGAGATCAACTTCTGCCAACATCCAAGAAAAGTTTGGTGAACCCCAGACCTTAATCCCATTGACAACTTGTGGTTGATCCTCAAGAGGCAGGTGGACAAAAAAACAAACAAATTCTGACAAACTCCAAGCATTGCTCATGCAAGAATGGTCTTCCATCAGTCAGGATGTGGCCCAGAAGTTAATTGACAGCATGAGAGGGCAGATTTCAGAGGTCTTGAAAAAGAAGTGTCAATCCTGCAAATATTGACTCTGCATAAACTTAAGGTAATTGTCAATAAAAGCCTTTGAAAATGATGGCTTGCTTGTAAATATAGTTCAGTATACCATAGTAACTACTGACAAAAAGATCTAAGAACACTGAGGGAGCAAACTTTGTGGAGACCAATACTTGTGTTATTCTCAAAACTTTTGGCCACGACTGTACAAGGAATGAAAATTGACAATTACAATGGGCTGTGTACCTTTAGATCCCCCACCCGGTACAACCAGAAGGGAACTGGCCACCCCCTTGAGTCTGGACTCTCTCTAGGTTTTTTCCTAGGTCCTACCTACTAGGGTGTTTCTCCTGCCCACTGTGCATCACTTGTTTTTCTTGCTCTTGGGGGTCTTGGGCCGGGTGTCTGTCAAAGCACTTTGTGACAACTGCTGTTTTAAAAGGGCTTTATAAATAAATTTGATTCGATTGATAGATGCTACACAATTCATTGAAAATGAGTCGGACTGGGGCAGTAATAGGTTTTCTCATATTTCTTGACCATAAATGCATAGTTAATAGGAGCAAATTAGCATGAAACCAATGCTGTGCCCCTAGCAGACAGCACTAGTGGTACCGCATGTGTAAAGCTCAGTTTATCCTCCAGCATTTCTGGACCAACAGAACACCCACAAGACATTTGTTTTTAATTTATTGTTTTTTTATGTGCTCCAAGCCCTTGTTGAACACAGAGCGGAATGGCCCTAACCTGCAGTACTCAGTGATGTGGAGGCGGAAGGATACAGAGGAAGAATGGAGTAATGTTACCACAGAGAAAAATAAGCACGTCGTCCATGACACTGAAACATACGTTCCATACGAGATCAAGCTGCAGGCCAGGAACGACTTTGGACCCGGGCCTGAGTCTAACATCATCATAGGATACTCTGGAGAGGACAGTATGTTCACACACCTGCAAACCATGCATTTATACACACACACACACAAAATCAAAAGGCTGCTTGCTGATGACCAGTTGTGTGTTTGCCCCAGAACCTCTGGCGTCCCCCACAGACCTGCGTGTGTCTAAGATTGACAGCACCAAAGTCAGTGTCCACTGGAACCCAGTTGATACCAGCACTGTACTGGGAAAGTTCAAGGAGTACAGGGTAAGGACTGGGCCTCAGCACACACACACACACACGCGTGCATAGACCGACATCTGCAGACCGACAGACATACACACATCATGCTGTTTCTTCTACTGTGTGGTGAAAATGTGTGCGTGTTCTTTCTGTCAGGTGCACTACTGGCGTGAGTCCAGCCTGGTGAAGGGTCTGCATGTGAATAAAGAGAAAAAGACTAAAGGCTTCTACAGCACCATGGCCCAGCCTACTGGCATCCTGACAGACCTACATGCATACAGCCACTACCGAATGTTCATGGTGGTCGCCAACAATCAATACGAGGGCCCGCCTAGCAACCACGTGGAATTTCAGACCAAGGAAGGAGGTGAGAGGCTAGAACAGTTACAGCAGGTTTACTTTGTTGGGATCTCTTTCTACACCTTTCTGTAATTATGGGCTTACAGTATCTCATTTAGATGAAATCATCTTTTTCCATTTAAAATGCTCTCTTTCCATGCTAAATGCTCTCTTTCCATGCTAAATGCTCTCTATCCATTCAAAGTTCTCTCTATCCATTGTAAATGCTCTCTTTCCATGGTAAATGCTCTCTTTCCATGCTAAATGCTCTATATTCATTCTAAATGATATCTATCCATTCTAAATCTTCTAAATACATTCTAAATGCTCTCCCTCCATTCTAAATGATCTATTCATTCTAAATCCTAAACTATTCTAAATCCCCTCCATCCATTTTAAATCCTCTCTAACATTCTAAATTCTCTCTATCTATTATAAATGCTCTCTTTCCATTCTAAATGCTCTCTATCATCCTATTTTTTTCAATCCATTCCAAATGATCTCTTTTCATTCTACATCCTCCATATACACTGTAAATGGACTCTTTCCATTTTAAATGCTCTCTTTCCAATGTAAATTATCACCATTCATTCTAAATACTTTCTATCCATTCTAAATACTCTCTATTTATTAAAAATCCTCCATATACACTGTAAATGCTCTCTACCTATTCTAAATGTTCTCTATCCATTCTAAATGCTCTCTTCCTTTGTAAATGCTCTCTATTCATTCTAAATGCGCTCTTTCCATTCTAAATGCTCTCTATACATTCTATCTCCAGTCTAAATGCTCTTTTCTTATCAATGACAAACCTGTTAATGTCAGGATTCTGCATTCCAAATACTCCAAATACACTGTAAATGCTCTCTACCTATTCTAAATGCTCTCTATCCATTCTAAATGCTCTTTTTCCAATGTAAATGCTTACTATTCATTCTAATTATGCTTTATCCATTCTAAATGCTCTCTATCCATTCTAAATTTTCTCTATCCATTCCAAAGGGTCTCTATTCATTTTACATCTTCCAAACACAATGTAAATGCTCTCAACCTATTCTAAATGCTCTCTAAATGCTCTCGTTCCATTCTAAATGCCCTCTATCCATTTTAAAGGCTCTATCTCCATTCTAAATGCTCTATACTCATCTATGACAAACCGGTAATGTTGCAATTCTGCATTCTAAATATTCCATATACACTGTAAATGCTCTCTACCTTTTCTAAATACTCTCTATCCATTCTAAATGCTCTCTTTCCAATGTAAATGCTCAATATTCATTCTAATTATGCTCTATATATTCTAAATGATCTCTGTCTATTCTAAATGCTCTCTGTCTATTCTAAATGCTCTCTGTCTATTCTAAATGCTCTCTTTCCAATGTAAATGCTCATTATTCATTCTAAATACTGCTTATCCATTCAGAATGCTCTTTATTCATTCTGACTCTTCCATATACATTCTAAATTCTCTCTACCTATTCTAAATGCTCTCTTTCAATTCTAAATGATCTCTGTACATTTCAAAGGCTCTATCTCCATTCTAAATGCTCTTTTCTTATCAATGACCAACCTGTTAATGTCTGGATTCTGCATACTACTGTTTCTTTTAATCCCTCAATTAAATCTCTTGCACCTCCACATTTATTTCTGTCTCCATGCAGAGTTATTTTGGGATCCACCAATGTACTGTAAAGTTATTTTGTTAGTGATGTGCTAATGGAGAAGGACAGTCTAATTTCGTATACGATTTTGGCCTCTCCTCCATTACCTTAGAACATTCGATCTTCCTCGCCAGCTTTTCACCACTTTTCCACTCTCCCTTGACCTGTATTCTTGTTAAATAGTGCCGGACGCTCCTAAGTTCTTCAAGATCATCCAGAGGAGCTCAGACTCTATACGCCTGGAGTGGGACAAACCCCTGGAGCCTAACGGCGTTCTGATTGGTTACACACTCAAGTACGAAACAGGTAAGCTCCTCTGATTATGAAAGTTTAAGTTCATTATGTTAGGGGTAGATGGTGGCATGTCCATCGCTATGACTACCTGACTGTTGCTGTGTCTTTGGCGTATTGTCGTAGTGAACGGGTCGCATGTGGGCCGACAGCACATAGAGAGTTTCCTTCCCAACGTGACTTCGTACACACTCCGGCTGCCGGACCGAGCCCTCCGCTACAAGTTCTACCTGGCAGCGCGAACACAGGTGGGCGCCGGGGAGGTCGTGGCTGAGGAGTCCCCACACTTCACCAACGAGGGTACGTTGCCTCACCAATGCCTACACATATGTACACAAACGCAGATGTATATCTTAGTTGTACACATTTACATACAAAAGTGGGTTAACTTACATGCACTTCCTATCTGAAATAGGACACCACAAACACATACTCTAATGTCAGACCATTATTAGTTCACACCTCTTTGTTTGTTGACTTCAGGTAAGTGATGTAAGGCTGTTTTTTGATAAACACTGTCTCACCGCCATGCATGGTCATGACTATGTTTTAAATCTTTCTTCTTCAGTAATCCTTTTACAAGTACTGGTAATGTGGGTAAAGTAGAAAGACATGCTTAAGTCACTGAGTTAAGACATAAACTTTAAAGAATGAATCAAGGAATGATAGCAACTTCACTAAAGTATGTGGACATTGAAATAATAAAATAACTCAAGTGGTAAAATAACTCAAGTGGTAAGTCATAGCTCTGTCTGCGACCTGGGCTAGCAGTTAGCCTGCCACCTATCAATACTGGGCTGGCAGTTAGCCAGCAAATGCTCAAAATGGGGCTAGCAGTTAGCATGCCACTGCTGAACACTGGGCTAGGAGTTAGCCAGCAAATGCTCAAAATTGGGCTAGCAGTTAGCATGCCACTGGTGAACACTGGGCTAGCAGTTAGCCAGCAAATGCTCAAAATTGGGCTAGCAGTTAGCATGCCACTGCTGAACACTGGGCTAGCAGTTAGCCAGCAAATGCTCAAAACTGGGCTAGCAGTTAGCCTGCCACTGCTGCTGTGTAAAGTGAGAGCCATTAGTGAAGGTGGTCAGGCTCACTGTCTTCAGCCTACTGTCCACAGCGGCAAACACACAACATATCTTTGTTACCATGACAGCCTTTGAAGTTTTTCTTTCTCCAGAAGGTGTCTCAAGAGTCCATATTTTTTGTAAGAGTCTGTAGTCTATCTACATGACAAATATGAAGATAAATGCAGCAAAAAAACGATAATTTAACAATAATTAGTAAAAAGCCAAATAACTTTACAGATATTCATTGTAAAGGTTTAAACTATGTTTTCCATGCTTGTTCATTGAACCATAAACAATTAATGAACATGCAACTGTGGAACAGTCGTTAGGCAATTAAAGATACTAAAGACACCTTTCTACTGATTTTGAAAACCACCTAAAGTAAGTTGCCCAAGGTCCCTGCTCAGCTGCGTAAACATGCCTTAGGCATGCTACAAGCAGGCATGAGGACTGTAGATGTGGCCAGGGCAATAAATTGCAATGTCTGTAGTGTGAGTTACCTAAGACATCTCTACATGAAGGACAGCTGATCGTCCACACAGTGACAGACTGATGAACACATACACAGGATCAGTACATCCGAATATCACACCTGTGGGACAGGTACAGGATGGAAACAACAACCTGTTTTACACCAAGAATGCACAATCTCTCCATCAGTGCTCAGACTGTCTGCAATAGGCTGAGAGGCTGAACTGGGGGCTCATAGGCCTGTTGTAAGGCAGGTACTCACCAGACATTACAGGCAACAATGTCATCTATGGGCACAAACCCACCTTTGCTGGAGCAGACATGACTGGCAAGAAGTGTTCTTCACTGACGAGTCGCGGTTTTATCTCTCCAGGGTGATGGTCGGACTCATATTTATCGTCAAAGGATTGATGGTAACATGAGGCCTGTATTCTGGACTGGGACTGATTTGGATGTGGAGGGTCTGTCATGGTCTGGGGCGATGTGTCACAGCATCATCAGACTGAACTTGTTGTCATTCGAAACTAGAACCAGGTAGCAAGTGAACTGACACCAACAGAGCCTGTAAATAGGGTGATAATGACAAGTAATTGACAACAGGTGCATTCAAAACTCAGGTGACGATGGACGTGGCAGCATAGAGATGGGGTGAGTAGCAGTTGGGTTGATGTTAGGACTGTGACGCTGCTAGCAGCTGAATAGATGTTACACAAAGCTGTGTGTTACAGGGAAGACATCCTCTTTCCTCATGTGGTACCCTTCCTGTAGGCTCATCCTGACATGACCCTCCAGCATGACAATGCCATCAGCCATACTGCTCATTCTGTGCGTGATTTCCTGCAAGACAGGAATGCCAGCAAAGAGCCTGGATCTCAATCCCATTGATAATGTCTGGGACCTGTTGGATCGGAGGGTGAGGGCTAGGGCCATTCCCCCCAGGAATGTCTGGGAACATGCAGGTGCCTTGATGGAAGAGTGGGGTAACATCTCACAGCAAGAACTCGCAAGTCTGGTGCAGTCCATGATAAGGAGATGCACGGCAGTACTTAATGCAGCTTGTGGCCACACCAGATACTGGCTGTTACTCTTGAACTTGACTCCCCCACTTTGTTCGCGGACACATGTCTTCTAAAATTTTTCAGTTTATGTCTAAGTTGTTTAATCTTTTTATGTTCATACAAATATTTAAATGTTAAGTTCGCAGAAAATGAAAGCAGTTGAAAGTGAGAGGATGTTTATTTTTCTGCTGAGTTTAGTAAAGAATTGATAAATGACTGAGAGCTTTGTATCCCTACACCTGTCTTACCCTCTTCTTTCACACTCCCCTCCCTCTGACCCGTCGCCCTCTGACCTGTCCCCCTCTGACCTGTCCCCCTCTGACCTGTCCCCCTCTGACCTGTCCCCCTCTGACCTGTCCCCCTCTCACCTGTCCCCCTCTCACCTGTCTCCCTCTCACCTGTCTCCCTCTCACCTGTCTCCCTCTCACCTGTCTCCCTCTCGTTCTCATATGTTTACCTGTTGTCTTCCGCTCCTCTCTGACTGTCTCGCCTTGGATTTTCACAGAAGAATTTTTCAGCTCAGGTACTGACCATTCAGGTGTAGGTAATGGCAACACCTCAGTCATTATGTTCATCTGTCTTATTCCTCTCAAATTGTCTCTCAGTTTTTCCAAAATTGTGTCCAGTTCAAATGACTGTACATGTCATCTTTACAGTACTTTACCATGTTGTCTAGGGTTTAAGTTGTGTTTCAACCAACCCGTACCAGTGAGAATGGTACAGATCCAGATATTTAAATCCTACAAATAACTAATACTGTATCTTGCAGGATTGGGTGGCTTAACATTTAGGTCTGTCTTGACAGAAACAGAATAAACTGCTGTAACGTTGTCAAGTACAATTTTCAACTCAAGCACATGATTTCACAATTGATTTTGATATGTACTTGTAGCAAAAAAATATCTATGGCAAATTATACCCAACAATGGTTTTCTATCTGTCTTTCATCTGTACTTCAGTCTCTCTCTCTCTGTCTGTCAATCTGTCTGTTTCTCATTTCTGTTTTTGTCACAATATATATTTTTTCATATGTCCATCAATGTTTGCTTTTAAGTATTGAGAACCCACATAAACATGCAGTCTAGGACTTTTGCAATTATATATGTTTTTTTTTAACTTTATGTTAGATATGTAGTCTGTTGTTTATTTGTGCATAATTAATCTCTATAATACCTCAGGTTGCTACGAGAGAATAAGTAATGATAGGAACGGTGAAATGGCGCACAAATCAGCACATACAATACATATAAACGTTTGACATTTTTTAAATCCAGTGGCCAAACGATGTGGACTGCTTTTTGAAGGGTCCCTTCACCTTTTAGTTTGATGATAGAACACATTCCGCTGTGTAATGGGATCTACATGGAACCCAAAAGGTTACTATCTGGAACCAAAGTGTTTCTATACGGGAAAGGGTTCTAATTGAACAAGGATTATTATTATATCCTTTAGAACATTATTTTGAGTGTCTAGAAGTTAGTTTGAACACAGTTAAGACATTATGATGATATATGTATATGACTACAGTTCCGGTCAGGATCAACTTTAACATAATGCTCCCTGCTCTTTCATCTTTTTTAACTTTCAACCCAATTCCCTGATGGTGCACTTTGCAACTTAAATCATGGCATAATTTCCCGTCCGTCGCAAGTCTTGGATATTGTGTGCTGACTGAGCAGATAAAGTAGTCGCCCTGCCTAGAATCTCTGTAGTGGTGTGGGGGGATGATATCAAGCTTATTGAATGGATCACAATGTTCTGTTCACTCGCTCGCTCACATCGCCCTGCACTGCAGCTTTCAAAGGTCCACGCTTCCATCTCATTCATGTGTGTTTATTTGCGGTCTGGAGACTTTTGTCCCTGCTCTGCCTGGTGTCTGGGTCAGGGGCTCACAGGTAAGAGATCCCTGACCTTGGGGGTTCAACCCCTGCGAATGTCAGCTTCCCTAGGCTCTGTCTTTTCACAAGCATGGCACAGATTTTTGATTGACATGGCTCGTGGCCCACCTTATCTGGCTGTTTATCATTACCTAGACTACAAGGGCTCACAAGGGGCTCTGTAAGATTGCCACATTCTTTCCCTTCATCTTCCTCGTCTTCCTCTGTCATGGTCGGCTCTGTCTGGCATGCTGCCTATCCTGGCTGGTGTGAGGGAGCTGGGGATGTGCATGAGCAAACGGAGAGGGAGGGAGGTTCTCCTGTCTGGTGGGATCCACCACTTGGAGAGCAGATTTTAAATAGAAGGAGGAGTAACAGGAAGGTGCGACCTGTTGTTCCCTGTAGATACTGTGGTGTTGGTGATGATGCTCAAAATGATGTAGACGATAACCCATGTTTGTAATAACAGTAGTGTGTCTGAATTTGAATTTCCCATAACTTCCTGGCTAAAGAACCAACAAAGCCCATGAAGAGACTCTGCTTGTTAATATGATCAAGGAATGCCGATATAAGTTGTCATAGCATTATTTGGCCACGTGGGGGCACTATTAAACCATTATACTTTATGGCCCTCAAGGTGGGTTGTTTGGACCAGTCAATAATTTATGAATATCCAGTCCCTGATTTATCCAGGGGATCTGCTAGAACCACCTACAGAATAAGACAGGTCGACTTTTTATTAACGTCTAATGCCTGAAAAGGAAAAGTATGTATTATAACATTATTTTGACCTCTATTTGCTAATTGGACAGTTTATTTCTGTACCAGTCAGCAGTGTGAGTTCTGGGAAATTCCATAAAATATTGTTTCATTGACCTTCTCTGTGTGTCTCTATTGGTGTCTGTGATTTCCTGCTTCTGTCTTTAACCCTGTGTTCTTTCTTCCTGCTGTGTAGTAAACTCTACAGACGCCTCCGCGTCTGCAACTGTCCCTCCACCGCCCCCCCCTCCTCCAACTGCAACCATTACTACTCCTCCCCCCTCCGCTACTACTACCCTCGCTACTACTACTACTACTACTACTACTACTACTACTACTTCTACCACTACCACTACCACTCCTTCGGAACCTACCACCACCACTCCTGTGTTGGTTACCAAGAGCACAGATAAGAAAGTGTCGGGTACACACTCTAGGCACATTCTTACTATAGGTTTTAGCGCTAGCTCAGTCATTTCTCTTTTAGATTAGGTTGAATGTCATTGAATGCCAAGAGATGTTTTAAGATATTTTGTCACTTTGATCTTTCCCAATAATTAAGGGAAATAACATTAATAAACTCTGATGTAAATAATGTTTCATTGGCTACTCCATCCCGACCAGCAAAGAGCATTTGGAGGAACTGGCTACAATCCAATATACCACTTCATTACCTCGTCATATCTCATTGGAGATGGGATGGAGGAAATTAAGTAATTTAAAATTTTGGAATGTAACCAATAACTTATCGCTGTTCGGTCGGGCTGTGAGAACCCAGCATCTATATGAACCCCAAGCGTGTTGTTAGAACTCGGCCCAGTGCAGTTTTCCTATTAAGGGGATTATCGTGCTACTGGACACCTCTATTACAAATCACAACACGAACATAAGTGCTAAGACATTATCTGTAGACTGTTAAGGCCAGCGTTGTCACTTCTTAAAGTGTTCAAATAATACATCTAGTCCACTAACCCTAACACTAGAACCACTGTGTGATTGCAACCATGCATGTGTGGTTGTTGTAACACACCTCTCTTTGCCCAACCTTGCCTTGGCCCCACCCTCATCCCTGACTCTGCCCTGCCCTCTAGTAGGCATTGCCCCTGGGAGGGTGATTTGGAACCTGACCGTGGAGCCTAACAGTAACTACGCTAACGTCAGCTGGAACCACAACTTCCCGCCCGGCAGCAGCGAGTTCCAGCTAGAGTACACACTGGACAGTAAGATCCACACCCAAAGTTCAGACCTTAGGTTGGACTACCAAAAAAGGCCCAGATTTTGTTTTACAGCTTATGCTGGACAATAAACATCCAGAGATTAAGATTCTCTGCCTAGATGTTTTTTTGTCAAGAGAGCGATAATCAGTCATAGGTCTAATACACATATGTCCATTTGATTGAGCTTGTTGTTTGCTATTTAAGGTTTATTTCATTGCAGTCGACAACCTGAATCAAGCCTAGCTCAATTATTAGAAAATATTTATTTGGCCCATATCTGATTATTTCAAACCTGCAGTTACAGTTCCATCCTAGGCAGACACATAAACAGTGCAGTATGTCTACAGACAGTTTAAATTTGCAGAGAAGTTTCTAAGCTTTCTGAAGGGAACTGTGAGGCATTCCTGGAGCAGGGAAATGCACCAAATGGACTTTGTTAATGAAATCAGTCCAATTCATGATAGTGAGAAATGAAGCTTTTATTCAGGCGACATTCTCATCTCTATTTATAATACTCCCTGTCAGGCGAAAGGTAATTTCTGGAGAGAACCTCTCTACTGTCATTTAATTTTGCCCCAGCAGTGCTTAGTTCAGTTGCCTATAGAAGTCAGATTATGATCTGTCCAACTTTCCATAGCAGTAGATGTGGGTGGAATATGTAATATATTCTGTGGCATTTCCACTTGAATAATTAATGTGTTATTTATTTTATAGCGCACCCAGATTCTATTACTCTTTGATTGCAGGTTTTCCGATTTTGTTTCGTAGAAGAAATCCTGACTAAAAGCTTTGTAGAATTTTTTTTTCATGTTCGTTTTCTCTCTCCAGTTGTAACAGAAGTTCCTTTCAGAAAGTGTTTTGTGAGGCTCAGGTACAAATGAAGAAGGATCTTTCTACTTTGAGAAAAAGATCGAGAGAGGAACCCAACTGTGAATAAGTACTTAATACTCATCTGAATTATACACTTTTATCAATAACAGTAAAATACTGAATCTGAATAAGTACTTAATATTCATCTGTATTATACACTTTTATCAATAACGGTCAATATTGAATAGGAATAAGTACTTAATATTCATCTACATTTATATAATTTTATTAATAACAGTCAAATACTGAATCTGAATAAGTACTTAATATTCATCTGTATTATACACTTTTATCAACAACAGTCAATACTAAATCTGAATATATACTTAATATTCATCTGTATTATACACTTATCAATAACAGTCAAATGCTGAATCTGAATAAGTACTTAATATTAATCTACATTTATACACTTATCAATAACAGTCAATATTGAATCTGAATATGTACTTAATATTCATCTATAATTATACAATTTTATCAATAACAGTCAAATACTGAATCTGAATAAGTTCTTAATATACATCTACATTTATAAACTTATCAATAACAGTCAATACTGAATCTGAATAAGTACTTAATATTCATCTGCATTTGTACACTTTTATCAATAACAGTCAAATACTGAATCTGAATATGTACTTAATATTCATCTGTATTATACACTTTTATCAATAACAGTCAATACTGAATCTGAATATGTACTTAATATTCATCTGCATTTGTACACTTTTATCAATAACAGTCAAATACTGAATCTGAATATGTACTTAATATTCATCTGTATTATACACTTTTATCAATAACAGTGAAATACTGAATCTGAATAAGTACTTAATATTCATCTGTATTATACACTTTTATCAATAACAGTCAATACTGAATCTGAATATGTACTTAATATTCATCTGTATTATACACTTATCAATAACAGTCAATACTGAATCTGAATAAGTATTTAATATTCATCTGCATTCATACACTTTTATCAATAACAGTCAAATTCTGAATCTGAATATGTACTTAAAATTCATCTGTATTATACATTTTTATCAATAATATTCAATACTGAATCTGAATATATACTTAATATTCATCTGTATTATACACTTTTATCAATAACAGTCAATACTGAATCTGAATATGTACCAACTATTCATCTGTATTATACACTTATATCAACAATCAACAACCTGGCAAAGTTGTCGTACAAAGTATAAAATAAATAAAGATATGTCAGTGAAGTTAAATTGCCCAAGATACAGTACAAACTATCCTACTAACTCGTATGTCTACCATTAGAGAGGGAGAAGTGGAAGAGAGGGAGATAACAAAGAGAGTACCATCTCAAACTAATGTTTCATTTTAGTGGGGGGAAATATACTCTTTCATAAAAACCAGTCCTTAAAATAACTCAAAATATAATTATATTCATTTTATGACACAACCTAGGATACTGGCAGTATACTGTGTGTTTACACATTTGAACTGATGTATTAAAGGGATTTTTAAAGAAGTATAGCATGTTGTACTTAAAAATTTAATAAACCACATTCGTAACACACTTAAAATATATCAATAACATTGTTATGACAAACCCAATCCTTTTCTGACACAGTTCTAACAGTCCAAATACTCTCCATTTCTTTTTAAATGATATCGATGACATACACCTCTGGAAATAATTAAGAGACCTCTGCAAAACAAACATTTTCTCTGGTTTTACTATTGATAGATATGTGTTTGGGTAAAATTAATATTATTGTTTTATTTCTAATGAAATATAACAATAGTTATTTATAACTACTAGTTATTTATAACTACTGACAACATTTCCCCCCCAATTTTGCATAAAATGACAACTGGTCAAAATAACAAAAAAAGATGTCGTGTGGTCAGACCTTGAACAATGCAAAGAAAATAAATTAATATAAATTTGTAAACAACACAATACTAATTTGTGAAATCAAAATTTGTGGAATTATAATAATCATATCGTAATAATAGTCTTTCTTGGCATGCACTCCACCCGTCTTTCTCATTGATGTTGGCTGACTTTATGCCACTCCTGGCACAAGAATTCAAGCAGCTCGGCTTTGTTTAATGGCTTGTGACCATCCATGTTCCTTTTGATCACATTTCAGAGGTTTTCAATGGGGTAGATTTAAGAAAGATTAACAGAGGTCTCTTCACTTTTTCCAGAGCTGTAGTTGTAACAGTACCAATTGTCTCCCTTTCTCTTCAAATTGTATAGATGACAGTTATAACCAATCCAAACGTCTGTCTGTACCTCTCTCTTCCCACGTGTCTCTCTGTAGGGGGTTATTTCCATAATGTATCATAATGTCATAACTCCCCTGTGCTGTGCATTCTTCATGGCTGCTGCTCTTGGCTGTATGACTGGTTGTGTAGCTTGGCTTCTTCATTGGCTGTAGATAACGATAACAATCCGAAGGGAGAAGGATGTATTTATTAACACACTGTATTTGTCAGGGCTGTGTCACGAGCATGATGACTGGTTCAAATCAGCGGTGTGTCACTGTTCCACCGTTGATCGCAGAGATCTGTTCACTAACATCTAGACAGCAGGCTTGAGCTGCATGCTGCAGTGCTACTAATGCTATGTGACTGGGAGGCAGGGAGATGCTTTCACAGAGCTGATGAGCATGGCATGCAGGCTAATCAAGACACCTAAGTGCAGGATTCTAATGTCTGCCGAATTAAGGGCTACAAGCTGGGTGATTTTGAATTTGTGTATTTTGGACTCTAGGCTGTACACTCTTGTCAGACATACTGGCTATTGTTCCAACATTCAGCTTGTAACTTTAATTCTATGTTTGAGCTATTGCCCAGAATGCAGTCTGTTTTTATATTATTTAGATAATAGCAAAAGTTGTTGATTTTCACCGTGCTTCAGGTGTGTTTCTTGCCAAGTCAAGGATGCATTTTGTTTTCAGTTTGTTTGAAATGCTCCAGAGGATGCAGCGGCTGTATTAGTCTTTGGAATGATTTGGATTGATTGCTGATGATGTCACTCTTCATGGGATCAAATGTCATGTCATAGCATGGTGCATGATGTCACCAGTTTGCGTGTTCCTCCAGTCATCGCCAACCCATGACCACAGCTTGGTGATGCCACAAGGGACACGTCTTTCCAATGGAAAGACGTTGCGTTTCGATTTCACCAGTGGTGTGTTTCTTTCCTTTGAGATGAGTGGAAGGCTCTGGGTAATTGAGACACAGTGCTTCTTTACCATCGCTCCTTTGCCATTCCAGGAAATGGTCTCCCATAATGGTCAATTTAAGTTCCGCCAGTCACGGTAATGCAACTTTCTGCTGCCAGTCCACCTGAGAGTTCAGTGTAGTAAAACTTTGATGTCCACAGTATTAAATTAGCCTGAAGGACACCTGCTCTCCAGCTCAGACGGTTTTCTCCATCGCTGCAAAATGGACAATTTTCAGATGATATGTCTCTGGATAATTATCCCACAGGAGAAAAAAGCTGTTTCTCTTTGTGAGAAAGAAAATGCTACAAAAAGGATGCTTTGAAAGCCATCAAACTCTATCTGATAGAGCTGAAGCTCTTTAATTTACATTCAATCTCTATTTATTCCATCTAGATAGCCCCAAATGTGATATTGACTTAAAGTGTATTAAACTGGCGTACATGCATTGTCACAGTGGAGGTTGAAGGGGTGCGTGAGTGTTTTAGCTCAGTCTCAATTCACTTCATAGGCCCCACCATCTCATAGGAGGAAACGGTCCCGCCATGTCGTATCACCGCGTCGTACCTTTCCGGTTTGCCTCGTTACCACGGCGGCTTGACCACGCCCCACAACAGAGTGTGATTGGCACCTCTCTTGTGTCTCCAAGGCAACGGAAGTGTGTCGACTGTATCTGTGAACCAGCCGCGCATTAAGCTGGCCGGGCTGATCGAAGGTGCCAAGTACCGCGTGAGGGTGTACTCCAGCGAATACGAAGACATCTACAGCAATGTTGTCGTCTTTGAGACCAGCGCAGGTGAGGACAGACGGAGCGGGGCCAGATCATTTCAACTCCGATAGCCTGGGTGCTAGTCTGTGCCTGCATCAGCCATATCTAGGAGACTTTAGCACGCTAATGCAGACACGCGAGCACTCAGGCTACTGGAACCCCATGGACCTACCTTTTCCCTAATGAGGAGGTCTTTTGGTTCAGATCAGATCACTGTGGTGCTCCAGCCAGGTGAAAGAAGCCTTGTTTATTTAGCTTTGTGAGCTGACATTGAAATGTTGTCTTCCGTTAAACTAATTTTCCACTGCAATGTAGATGAACGGCTTTTTCTTTATCCTTTCCAGTGGGTTTGTCGGAACATTGGGAACATCTTTGAAGAATAAGTTATTTAGCTGCTTTTTGATGTCTAGTTTTTTAAGTAGACTGTATTCCATGTGGTAAAAAAATTAAAAGTTCATAAAAATTTACATTCCAATGAGTCTTAACTTTGACCTATTCATCTATAATTTATTTACAATTTAACACTTTCTCTGGAAATGGCAGAGCTGTTATTATTTGTTTAGTAATGACTTGTGCATAGTAATTTTCCTCATTTGTGTTTCTTTTAAAGAGGAGTTTCTCATCCTGAAATGTAACCTCACTATTGTTTGGTTCTAATTAGAATAGTAAGAAGAAGAATACTTCAGATTGCTTTGAATATATGTTCCTAATGTTGTCTTTAAATGCCAAGTTCATGGGTTCATATTTACAAATTGGCACACATTTCAAAAGTAAAACATTTCTGCTTTCTCTTCTTATTGTGGATTTGGGAATTGTGCAGAAATTATATTGTACAATATTGTATTCTTTCAGATACATTTTCTGGGATTCCAGGCCGAATTCTATCCTGACATTGAGGAAATAATGGTGGAATGATGTCATGTGGTTTTGAAAATGTCATACATTGTTTTGTTGCTGTGCCTTGATTCAAACAGCCTTGGATGAAGACGGATTGTGGGATATATTGCCAGTGACACATTTGGGCCACAACAGACTCATTGTATTTTTTCCTTTCTCTCTGTGTTATCTCTCCTTCCTGTATGTGTGTGTTTGCCTGTTGACAGCCTACAGTAAAGACCAGGTGGACATCGCTACACAGGGTTGGTTCATTGGCCTGATGTGTGCCATCGCTCTCATCATCCTCATCCTTCTGATTGTCTGCTTCATTAAGAGAAGTCGTGGAGGCAAATACCCAGGTATGAGTTAAGACAGGGGAGTTCAATACCCAGGTATGAGTTATCACAGGGGTGTTTAATACCCAGGTATGAGTTATCACAGGGGAGTTCAATACCCAGGTATGAGTTATCACAGGGGTGTTCAATACCCAGGTATGAGTTATCACAGGGGAGTTCAATACCCAGGTATAAGTTAACACAGCGGAGTTCAATACCCAGGTATGAGTTAACACAGGGGGGTTCAATACCCAGGTATGAGTTAACAAAGGAGTTCAATACCTAGGTATGAGTTAACACAGCGGAGTTTAATAACCGGGTATGAGTTAACACAGGGGAGTTCAATACCCAGTTATGAGTTAACACAGGGGAGTTTAATAACCGGGTATGAGTTAACACAGGGGAGTTCAATAACCAGGTATGAGTTAACAAAGGAGTTCAATACCCAGGTATGAGTTAACACAGGGGAGTTCAATACCCAGTTATGAGTTAACACAGGTGAGTTTAATAACCAGGTATGAGTTAATACAGGAGTTCAATACCCAGATATGAGTTAACACAGGGGAGTTCAATGCTCAGGTAAGGGTTAACACAGGGGAGTTAGAAACTCAGTTAAATGCTAAAATAGGGTGTTAAATACTCAGGTAAAGGGTTAAAATAAGGGTGTTAAATACTCAGGTAACGGGTTAAAATCAGGGTGTTAAATACTCCAGGCTGTTCTCGTGGCGATATGAAAATTTCTTTCCAAAACCCAAAAACTGTGCACGAGTATGTTTCCGGAGTCAGGGAAATTTAAAGCCTCGTACGGTTATGAAATATAAAGAAAGCCAGTTTACCTTAACCATACACTAATCTTAACCTCACTAACCTAGCATCTTAACCCTGAACTAAACTTTCTGCAAGTACTTTAAATTGTAGCCAATTGGTCTATTCTTGGAAATGTTTTCTGGTAGAACGGCGATTCAATACATACGAAAGCTCACATTTCGCATAAGTCTGTTTACGTAATGCAGTGAAATTTCCATTATGTACGTTTACCCATGTATTGCAATGAGAATGTGATGAATACTTAGGTAAATTTTTAAAAAACGCGTTAAATACTCAGGTAAGGGTTAACACCAGGGAGTTAAATACTCAGGTAAGGGTTAACACCAGGGAGTTAAATACTCAGGTAAGGGTTAACACCAGGGAGTTAAATACTCAGGTAAGGGTTAACACCAGGGAGTTAAATACTCAGGTAAGGGTTAACACCAGGGAGTTAAATACTCAGGTAAGGGTTAA
>JACXGM010017569.1:0-19645 GCA_016801145.1 Umbra pygmaea | reverse complement strand
CCACCTTTGCTCTCCCAAAACCTTAAACTAGCCAAGAAACGGTGCGCAATGTTGTGATTTTTTAAAATCTTGTTAGATTAATGGCTGCACAGCTATATCCACCGTTTTGTTTTGCACTGTTGTTGTTTTTGCACAGTACCTTTTGAAAAGCTGTCTGGAATGTGTCTGGGGAGTAGTTGTTGCACTATGAGCATTATTTTGACTTTATTATGTTGTTCTATGCTATATTGCACGTGTTTTTATAGCTTTTTATGATATTTTTCAAGTGTTTTAATAAATGTTTCAAGTTCAAGTAGTTGGAATCTTAGAAAATCCTTTTTTTACTGTGGTATCGAAATCGGCATCGAGAATCGTGTAATTTTACTGGTATTGGCACCGACTACTGAATTTTTGGTATCGTGACACCCCTAGTCTAGTAGAGTTAACTGTAGGGGAATGTACACCCAGTTGCTCTATACGCTGCTGGTACAGGTTGCACATAACTGTGAGACGGAAGGCGGAAGGACCAATAGAATTGAGACTGGTTTCATCAATATAGGTGACCAGCTCAGAAAACTGTTTCACTCTGTGACTCTTTCTCAAGCCTTCTGAGGTGGAGTTTCTCTCTATTGTAAAGATGAATGAGACAAAAATTATGGTATTTAAGCTCCTGTGCAATGGCATCAGCACCACTTAGTTGAGCCAATAATTTACCATCATTCAGTATTTGTGCACATTCATGTATTCTGTCATTCGGGTGCATTGTCACTACCGGACATAGGTCAGATTCAGGAGATTTGTTATCACCACAGGGTGACCATCCGGTTTGGCAAATTGACGCAAATTAGGAAGTGCCATAAACCTGCATTCTATCTGTATTCCAGCTGGGGGCGAGATGCCTGGTTGCAAAAGAGCTCGGTTTCTGTAATAGTCTATGAGAATGAGAGATGTAATATACCTGATTTACTGAGGTAATAATCATTTTCATAATGAGTATATGATCTCAATCGCTAGATTTAAGCCTTCTGCAATTTATCATGATGTTCATTTTTTGAATTATGGTCTCGTTTAAAAAAAAAAAGGGGGCGTTTAGGGCGATAAAAAAAAGGGGCGTTTAGGGCGTGGCTATGGCATTCGGTTGTACGACAAGATTCTATTTGAGTTCCAAATGAGTTGGCAGTTCACTTTTTCCGGTAAGTAACGTTACATTTTGTTTTAATACTGTGTTTTGTTAGTATCCTAATTAATATCAGTAAGCTACCTAGATTACTCCCCCCTCTCTTCTAAAATCGTAACTGCAAATTCGATGACCCAAATCAGATCTTAACAAACCAATGGGAGATGTCACGCATGGTTATATCCAGTAATTTTGCAATCTATGGTTATCACAAAGAAAGCAAACCTGATAATCCAGTCTTTTCTGCATCATGGTTCTGTGATGCTTTGTTTGGCCTTAATCTTTCTCACTACATTGAGCATCTAATTGTTGCTTCTGGGCACGAAGTAACTTTGTGTTGTTGAACTGAAGTTGACAATTGTAGTGATACTTCGCTTGGTTCCTTCTCAAAGTAGCTTCTATACCATCACCTTCATCCAGTCGTTCCAGGTCCAGGGTCATTGGCATTTTGTTGATCTTGTGAAAGAGTGGAATGTTGATTGCAATCATTTTATAGCCATCATGTTGATGGGTAGGTGGTGATTGGAGGGGTTCCTTTGTGTCTGTCTGACAAAGACAATATTTCATCTAATCAGTCAGGCTCTTGGCTGACATGAGATTTTAATTTGCTATTTTGGGGGTTTGTTGTCTAATTAAGGCCGAGGGGTTATCCTTTTACAACCTCAATCATGGACATAGTACACATTCAGGTATGGGATACTAGGTTTGGGTCACCTACACCTAGCCAGATCATTCATCCAGTGCCATTTAAGTCCTGTGTGATCTGTACACCTTCCAGGTAAGCATACATGAACAAGTCATGTACTGCCCCGCTTACCCTTGGCTTGGCTTTCCCGCACTGCCACAACCTGTTAATTCAGGTGCGGCTATCTAACAACATTTATTACTAGCTAATTGATGAGGGGCTGTTAGACAGCATTTGGGACACTAAACTTAGCTATACTATTATACTACTAGTCAAGAACTACAGTGTAAGTAAAACTAGATCAGCAACACTGAACCCCATGCTGAGTTCCACAGCATTGAAGTCATTAGTGTGCCCTGGTTGTGTAATGACTATTAAACAACCTTCCTTAACATATTAAATTGAGCTCTGACAGAAATGGTGGCCATCTTTAATTTTTGAGTGGCACAACTTTTTCCATGACAATGTTCTTGAATATTTGTACCAAATTTGATGATAGCATCACCATTTGAAAAAATGATGTAAGAATTTAAGTGAAATGTTGACTTTTTGGGTGGCCAACGCCTTTTCCCAAAAAGTGACCCTTAGAGAGTATCTGTGCCGAATTTCATGCTTGTATACCAATTTGAACGATTCTCTTAAAATGCCATTAGTCTGCTACACTAGCCAGTGTAGTGGACATACAATGATGGCTCAACTTGGCCAGTCCACACCGACATGGCACAGTGCGCTTTAAAGCTGTGTAATGGAAGTCAGCAGTTATTGTCAACTAGGCCTGATACTGTGCAAAGAAATGAGCTGGCCTATCATTACTTTAAAAGAGTAGAACCCTTTGTATTCAAAACTATTTTCAGAATGTGCATTTAAAATGCCCCACCACTAAAGCACAGCAATCAGTGTTTGAACAACATATTTAAAGTCCAGCTGCCTGGTCAGTTCTACTTCAATACTGTCCCAGCCACAACTGGGAACTGCTTCTTCAGATGAGCAGGTGTTATTATCCTACCGCTTTTAACTGGTGTGGTCTCTTTTATTGTCTTTTGCTTCAACTTATGTAATACAAAATATAGACATCTCACTATATCTTACTAGCAAATAATGCATATTATGGACAAAATTGTTTATTAAAAATAATGGTTATATTGAAGCTGTATTGTTTCTCTGTTGAATAAAAACATACATATTCTGACTGGCCCAGCCACAATTGAGAAATACTTATTTAGATGAACAAGTGTTAACCTACAGCGTTTGGCTGTTATGGTGTCTGGCTGGCTCTGCATGTAGGTGATCACTGATCGCCAATTGACACCATGGGAGATACTGTCTTTCCTCCGTCCTCTCAAAAAGCGAATTATAATGTCCTCCAGTTTCCTGGATCTTGTAGATGCAAATGTACCAGCGTTGTGTTGCAATTTTGTTTTGAGATGTACCGGTACCATGCTCTCTTTGAGAAAGGGTACCTTAGCTCTAAATTCGTATGCGTCTATGTCAGGAACAGTGAATGATATTAAGGGTGCCACCAACGATGCCTGTAGAGAAATCTGTTTTGTTTCATATTCAGGTCAAGTCTGCAAAACACAACATTATAGGCAGACTGCGGTGCCTCTCCTGTTGGCAGAAATGTTTTGTCCAAGAGCTTAGACTCTCAGTCACATTGGGACACTTTAGTCATTTTGGCGGACGCTCCTATCCACAGCAAATCACAGTGATCTGTGTGGTATGGCATGGTACAGTCCTGTAATGGAAAAGGGGCATTACTGTGTTTAGTGGTTCAGATGGATCTGTATGAATGAGGGCACATTGTAATCCTAAATGGGTCAGCCTGTCTCACCCGTGGATGTAAGGGGGGGCACGGGTTTTGTCACTGTACCAGATGCTTAGTCTTCCTTTGTTTGCTGTACTTTGTCTGATTTCTAGGGTTTGGGTTATTATGCGAGAGGGTTGGATACATTCAGATGCTCCATATTTTCCTATATTAAAATGTTTTTCTACACAAAAGAATAAAACAAGAAGTCAACCTACTGTTGTGCTTAGAAACCTGATGACATACCTGTTTAAAATGGAAAGCTTGGCCTCAAATAACATAAAATGGTATTGTCTTTAATTGGATTGAGATGAAGTACTGTCAATGGTGTTATTTAATTCACAAGGACAGGATGTGCTTGCAAAAGCGTTATTCAATTCACAGGAAAAAGTATTTTCCGGGCAGTGGTAGCCATTTTGTAATTTTTCTATTTCCTCTGTCAGGGAGAAGTGACCTTCTTTCACTTCTGCTATTGTCTGCTGTTATTGTCACCTCAGGGTGAGATTTTGTTTCCTTCCATCCTCCCCTACCTCTGTAAGTCACTGCAGGGGGTCAGCTACAGCATGCGTTTCTGGTCATCTGGGTCAAGTTTAGCTTGCTAGGAGGGGTTTCCTGCACATTCCCTTTGAATAACTCTTCTGGGTTCCAGGTAGAAGCCCTTTTGGTATTTCTAGTATAGATGCGGTATAAAAGGGCAAGGGAACGCAGACCATTGTGAATAGAACTGTGATTGGCACACAGTAATAATCTGATGTCTGGAATGACATTAACTTTATTGGCCACTTGTTCTTTCGAAAAGTAAGTCTGTTTTATTTTTAAAATGTTTTACTTGTCCAATAGTGAAAACGACTTGACTGGAGCAGAGGTATCAAGTATTGTCTGTAACTCAGGAAAACAAGCAATTATTGCTCCCGCTGTCACGTCCAAACCATGGAATATATGGTAAAACAGTAAAAAAAATTATTTCGTATTCAGGAAGGGATTTTTGTGAAACTCAATTGCTCTTAAAAGCACCAATTCAATGTGAAGTGCCATCACATTTACAACATGGCATCAAACTATAATTTCGGTTATATTCTGGCAGGTTGATAGCCTGGTTAACACCAGACGCTTCTCAGTTCTGACTGAGAGTGGGCCTGGGCAAGATTCATTCACAGCCCATTTCCAAAAGGGTGTCACCAACGGACGCCGCTCAAATGCCTCTCGGCGCAATTATATATATCAGACTTTTTGCCCAGTTGAGTCGGAAGACCGCAACATCTTTTTTTAAGATGAAATGGGCTAGAATGGGCTCTTGGCCAGACTGACTTGCAGAGCAAGTCTAAATTTGACGGAAGTCTGTCGGGGTTCTCCAAGGCTAGCAGGTTGATTAGAGAAAAAATCTAATAGTCACTCCGATTTATTTTTGCTAATATGTTTGACAAAAGTTTCTTATGTATTCCCAGTAAGAAATAGCATGGTATACTGCTGCATTTCAAATTTGATGTGACAAGTTTTTAGCTACAGCTTTAGGGTTACCATGGTAACGGGGTCACTATTTTTCAAATAACATCTGTCACTTGCCATCTTGAATCTGACTGCACTTTTCAAGCAGTAGCTATACCCAGCCATCTCCTACTCTTAAAGAACAATACTGTGTTTGAGAACAAAGTAAAATTGAGGGCACATATAATATAACACACGATTTCATGGCAAAAAAAGACATTAAGTCACCAATTGATTTAAATCTTCTCTCGGACAAGTGTTAACATCAATCCTTGTGATGATTCAAAATTGATTTTTATTATGTCATGATTAATGTATTGTGCATTATGAGGATACTCAAGTCCTCTTTTGATATATGTGGCTGTTTCTTCTGCTTAAAATGTATGAATGGTGACATTTTCAATTTGTATTAGATGGTGGCATAGCTAGCATATAGTAAAGTGAAAATTGTTTCTAGCATACAAAAGTAAACCAATACAAGCATTGTTACCTCAACATAGTGTAACAGGCACTTACAAATATTAGCCTAAATGCAGGCATAGCTTGCTACTGGACAATGAGATTTGCTATATTTCCCTTGTGTTTTTATGGCATTTTGATGGTTTGGGCAGTGTTCCATTAGCCTGTTTTAACACATTTATTGGAACAGGAAAAATAAGAAACTAGTACAAACCTGCTTGGCCTTGTTTGGCTTGGATGTTTATCTCAGACCAACAGACAGCTGTTTGACTATCAGATTAAAATGGAATTAATCCATTCAGTTGGTGAAGGAGTCAACTGTATTTCAGACACGGATATCCCAGGATTCATTGTAAACTGGCTGGCTGTGTGTTGTGCCTTTCTAGTGTTTGAGTCTGTCTTGATGTAAATATTTTCTCCTTAGTATCATTCTAATAGTTTTCGCCTACTTTCTGTCAGTATCCCCACACTCTTTCTGTCAGTATCCCCACACTCTTTCTGTCAGTATCCCCACACTCTTTCTGTCAGTATCCCCACACTCTTTCTGTCAGTATCCCCACACTCTTTCTGTCAGTATCCCCACACTCTTTCTGTCAGTATCCCCACACTCTTTCTGTCAGTATCCCCACACTCTTCCAGCTACATGGGTGGACTAACTGTACGTACACACCGCCACAGACTTGAGCTTCCAAAGTTACCGGAAGTCATTCGTTTTCAATGGAAGCCAGCTTCTCTCAGCTGCAAGGACCGGCAAATCAATCGGCGTTGCGTTTTGGGCGTTTTGGGCGTGTTGAGCAGCGACCAAAGCGTCAAGCAGAAAAGTTGAAGTTTGTTTAACTTTATGGTAATGAGCTATGACGCGGTTCAGCAGCTAACGACCAGCAACCAATCGAAATATAGACGTCCTTTAATGACGGTCCTGGCTGGAGTGTGTCATGAACCCAAATCTCAGAGTCCGACGTCGACGTCTTCTCCGCAAATACAATAAAGCAGCACCAAACACAACAAGTTCCTAATGATCCATAATGATCAAGTGATACACATATGAGGATGAGTTCAACTCTTATTGGAAAGATGTTCCCTCGATTTAAGCGTGAATGCAATTCATTTGCTCACGACATATTTAAGACTACATATGCTAGTCCTGCCCTATTTTTACAGTCTGATCATACCACGTCAGAGCGACCAAAGCGCCCAAAGCGACGAAAGCTTCCCTATACTTTTTTGACAAGCGTCATTGACAGGGCGTCCAGAGCTTCTTTGGAAGCTCAAGTCTGTGGCAGTGTGTACGTACAGTTAATCTTTAGACTCCATCTGTCTCCTGGCCAAATGGGGCAGTCCAACATCTACCATGTCCATGTGTACACTGGTTTATGCCTCTTCTGGGCCATAGTTTAAGGTCAGACATTTTGTTTCCAAAGCCTGTCCACTCCCATCACTGACTGTGTAATACTATGCATTGGTGTTAGGAAAGTAAACCTTGCTGTGACCTAAAATGTTTTGCTGCAAAAAACCTTTGAGTCCATCCGTCCTGACATCTACGTAGTTCCACAGCTGTGTGTGCCAGCCCCCTTCCTGGTGATAAAGAATAATTTGAGTTTAAATTAAGAAAGTGTGGTAGATTTATACCTAGGATGTCTTCTGTTTTTATGTAAACATTTGGTATACCTCTTATTTGTTTTCATTGATTCTTCACTCTTCATTGACACTTTCATTGACATTTACGAATGCTTCTTAGCAGGAATCGTGTTTCTGTAAACCTTCTGCTGTGTTATTTGAAACAGCCCGAATAGTCATCAGGCCAAAGTCCTGGTAAAATGCCCAGGTCTGTATTAGCCTCATTATGTTTCCTGTCTTTAGATCTGTGTCCTCCTCTTCACCTGCCTCTACATTCTGTCCTACCTCATCTTGACCCACTTCAAGAAGAATGCAGACTACATCACTGGTGAGTATAAATGTCTAAAGTCAACATGTTCTAGTAAAAATGACTTGAGGAATCAGGACAGATTCTTCTGTCATGGCACTAAATACATATCATTTAATCAAAGCCAGGTGTTTTATTAATTTATATAGGACAGTGTAGGCCAGTTGTGTTGTGGTTAATTATGTTTGGAAGTTTACCTTACTCACTTTTCTTCGCTGTATGTCTACCTGTGCATGTGGGGGAGTAGCCATATCAAGGTCAGAATGGGAACACGCATGGCCTTAAACCACTGCTGGAGATGTTCTGTTTCTGGAACCGCCCCAGGGTCTATCTGTCGACGGTTAGGGGCGGAAGGAATGCTTGAGAAGCCTACCCGACTCTGTACTACTACACTGCTTTCTGATAAACAACTCTTTGCCAAAGGTTCTTCTGCTAGGACCTGAATGACTAATCCGCAGGCCAAATTAAACCCTAGTCCCCATGCAGTGCACTACTTTAGACCACTGCACATAGGGAACAGGGTGCCATATGGTAGTAGGCATGCTTACATTACTTAACTGTAATAACCGTTTTGCTATTGTGCTGATCGCAGTGCTTGCGAAATCTCGTTCTCAGACACTTTCTGTAGCCTATACAAATGTGTAAACTGCATAAACTTGAAGGTGCCCTGTGGAGAATTTCACAGTGAAAACCAAACTAATTCCTCTTTCAGTGACAAGCTTCAGCAACCTGTAGACTGTGTATTTCCTATATAAAAAATTATAGAAACCAATGATTACCTACATTATGCAGGGAATATTTTGCCATTTGAACAGGAATTGGAATGAGGTCATCGAGAGAGATCCAAAGAGCAATTTGGATCACACCGTACTGAGCAACTACAGACCAATCTCAAATCTCCCTTTCATGGCAAGATCATTGAAAAAGTTGTTTTCAATCAGCTGAACAAATTCTTAAGCTCAAATGGACACTTTGACAATTTTCAATCTGGCTTCCGACCAAATCACAGTACAGAGACAGCGCTTGTAAAGATAATAAATGATATTCGCCTCAATACAGATACAGGCAAACTATCAGTGCTGGTACTGCTCGACCTTAGGCTGACAGGCTGGAAAACTGGGTCGGGCTTTCTGGGATGGTCCTAAAATGGTTCAGTTCATACCTAGAAGCAAGAGGTTACTATGTGAGTATAGGCAACCATAAGTCTGAGTGGACATCCATGACATGTGGAGTCCCACAAGGCTCAATTCTCACGCCACTCCTATTCAACATGTATATGCTCCCACTGAGCCAAATAATGAGAAAGAAACAAATTGCTTACCACAGCTATGCAGACGACACCCAGATCTACTTAGCCCTATCGCCTAACGACTACAGCCCCATTGACTCCTTATGCCAATGCATTGATGAAACTAACAATTGGATTTGCCAAAACTTTTATTGATTGCATTTGGAAACAAAGATGAAGTTCTCAAGGTGAACGAATACCTTAATGCTAGGGGTCAAACAACTAAAGGTCAAGTCCAGAATCTTGGTGTGATTCTGGAGTCAGACCTTAGCTTCAGTAATCATGTTAACGCATTAACTAAATCAGCATATTACCATCTTAAAAATATCTCAAGAATTAGATGCTTTGTTTCCAGGCAAGACTTAGAGAAACTTGTTCATGCTTTCATCACCAGCAGGGTGGATTATTGTAATGGCCTCCTCACTGGTCTTCCCAAAAAAACCATAAGACAGCTACAGCTCATACAGAATGCTGCGGCCAGGATTCTAAGCAGAACCAGGAAATATGAGCATATTACGCCAGTCCTCAAGTCTATATCTGGCTCCCAGTCACATGTAGGATAGACTTTAAAGTATTATTACTGGTATATAAATAGTGCTGGGCGGTATACCGGTTCACACCGAATACCGGTATTTATTTTCGTCATGATATTAATTTTTTATATACCGCCATACCGGTTTATTTGAATAGACAACGTCCTGAATGCTGCGCTGTGCAACACTGCTGAATACATTGTATTCCAACCTGGAATGCTGTTTGATTCATATAGCCTACTGTACTATTTGGGTGGGCTTTTATGTCAAACTGGGTGCCATCTACAGTAGGGATGGGCATTTGTAATTATTCCACTTTTCGAATAATATCCAATATTTTATTCGAATATTCTAAAATGTTTTAATGATGCTGACGTTCCATTATGTAATTAGCCTGACACTACACAAAGCATTCAGTGAGAAAGCTAATAGAATAAATAGCAGTTAAACAACCAAAACAAATGCAATATACAATTTTAGAACATTACAAAAAGACATTGAACTTGTAAAATGCTGGTCTACAGAAGTTGGCTCTTAAATGAAGTGCAATAACACCTTCAATTGCTGCTGTAAGTTGGACAGCTATGTTTACTGCTGTGTGCCTTTCATCGGAGTTGCGCGTCTGTATCACAGCACCCTTAATTTCCCATTCCTGGGAAATGTAGTGAGTAGTGACCGGTAAAAGTTGTGTATGATTCAGTTGTCAGGGCAGTATACGCGTCTGTAGTGATAGCTCGGCTTTCAGTTTTTCCACCCTCTCGTTAAACTTATTTGACCCTCACAGTGATTGTCTTGCGATATGGCACGTTGTACTGCGTGATGTGGTCGCTTCTTGCTGGGTCACAGCTTCGATTCAAGGTAGAAAATGAGGTGATGTGGGGCTGCGTTTGTCTTGTGACAGTTGTTTCTGTATGCTTCAACCTCATGTGGTTTTGCATTGAAGGGGTAGACTTGTGATACACTAGCTTGACATTGTATATTTTACATTGAACGTTTGCTTGGTTGTCAACATGATCAAAATACCTACTCATCTCGCTTTGCTTGCTTGCCATTTTTCCGGTTTTGAGCGCCAAATGACAGACTGCAGCAGAACGCAGAATGGCCTTCCTTATTTGCTGATTATTTTTTAAATATCCTAATGTCACAACTCTTATAATACATGATGCAATAAATGCTTAATTTCATATAAAATTTTATTTAAAGTTAAATGTTTTTATTTGAACTACTGTCATAAGTATTCAAAACAAGTATTCAAATACTTCATTTAGAATATTTGAGTATTCGAGTAATCGTGCCCATCCCTAATCTAGAGTAGCTACTGTAGAATAGGAGGAATGCCCCTGAAAGAACGCAAGTGTACTGTAAAATACGGCAGGAGGAATGCCCCGGAACAAGCCGAAATCATGGTCAACATTCATCTTCCTTGTCAGCAGAAACTGGAATATAAAGAAAGTTTTGTCTCAAAAATTTAAAACAATTGAATTTCTAGTGGAAAATCGATACTGAAGGTGCACTTTCTGTGTTCAATGAAAGCATACAACAGATCGTTTGTTAGTTACTGTTCGAATTCCGATGGTCTTTATAATAATTCAATGTACACGCGTCTATGAAGTGACAGTAGTTTAAATTATTATCTTGTCTCTAAAACAGCTACATGTATATTTTACAGTCAAAACGAAGTCTGCTGTGCATATAGCAACTCTTTCATCAAAAGAATAATATAATGAGCGGGTGAACACCATGCTACAATTAATAAAATTATGAATATTGTATTCGTTCCTGGTTTTCGGATAATAAAACACGTTAGTATTCGTAACTGCATTTACGTTGTTAAGTCTAAGGATTTGGCCAACTGGTATCTTCTGTATGAGTCTATGATTATTACTGTCAGCTCGTAAAAGTGTTAGACTCTGTGACTTGAGTTAGATGGTAGTTAGTTTCCATAAATCAACGTTTTTATAAAGGGAAATGTCTAAAAATAATATCCTTTCTAGGTCTCTCTGCTGTATATTTTAAATTTGGATCTTATGAGTTAAGAGAGAAACTCTGTGAAAAGAATTCAGTAGGCTACTAGTGTGGAATTATTCTACAATAGTCACTCATGACAGTAAAATAGACCATCCTAAGTCGATCTGCTGCAATTTTTCCTCTCTCAAACTGTAGAATATGTTGGGAACACTTGATTATGCATGAAAAAAGAAATACCGTCATAATCCGTGAAACCGGTAGAACTTTGACAAATACCGTGATATACATTTTTGGTCATACCGCCCATCCCTATATATAAATCACTCAATGGCCTAGGACCTAAATACATTGCAGATATGCTCATTGAATATAAACCCAACAGACCACTCAGATCATTAGGATTACATCAGCTAGATATACCAAGGATTCAGACAAAACGCGGAGAACCTGCTTTTAGCTACTATGCCAGCTGCAGCTGGAACCAGGTCCCAGAGGAGATCAGATGTGCTCCAACAGTAGTCACCTTTAAATCCAGACTCAAAACACATCTGTTTAGCTACGCTTTTACTGAATGAACTCTGTGCTAAGTCCGAACCGATTGCACTATTTTATATGGTTCGTTCAGTCTCTTTTTTATTTCTTAAACTATACTATTTTTCTTACTGTTTCACTTTTATTTTAATTGCTTGAATTTTATCTGTTTTAAATTTTTATGTTTTCCTGTTTATGTAAAGCACCTTGAATTGCCATTGTGTATGAAGTGTGCTATATGAATAAACTTGCCTTGCCTTGATTCCAAAGTATTTGTCAATGGGCATGCGCCGGTCGTCTTTAATACAATTTACTAATGTTAGGCTGTGCTTTTGAGCTTAACAAAGCAATTCACAGTGTAGGGATTCATTATCCGATATACAATACATTGCTTTTTCAGATATTAAGAAATACAGTTTTTACAGCGTTTTGAAAGCTGGTTATTGGAAAACGTAAGTACCGGTAATTCTGTTATGGCTTGACTTCTACAAATAACAACTTAAAGGATATACAGAAAATTAGGAGCCACCTTTTTCAGTATTGTTATTTGATAAAACCAACTGATGGCAAAACCTTTACTTAACAAGGACACCAGTGGTCCCATACGGAAAGGCTGACTTTGAACGGAGGGTGTTGTGGGCTCGTGTTGTGCACAATGGCCTGGAGTAAAGGTTACTGCTTGCGTAGCCAGCATGCATTTTCTGATACATGCTGGATGTGAGCTTATGTTCTGGGTTTGCAGGCCTCTCAGACCTTTGTCTTGTTGGATTCTTACAGTCCTGAAGGGTACTGGAACAATGTAGGTGTTCTCATACACACCAAACCCAGGGAACACATCACCCCCACACTGCACCACTTCCCCTGGCTTCCTGTCAAGTCCTGCATCACCTACAAGCTCCTGCTCCTCACCTATAAGGCCCTCCATGGCCTGCCCCCCTCTTACATCTCTGACCTCCTCCTTATAAACACACCCTCTCGTATTCTCTAGGGGTGGCACGGTTCACAAAACCCATGGTTCGGTTCGTATCACGGTTTTAGGGACACTGTTTTTGGTTCTGTGCGGTTCTTGTTAATTTTTCTTTTAATCTTAACGCTCCAGAAATATACTCCAGCATATGATATACAGCTTAATTAGCCACAGTTTAGGATACAGTATTAAAATATAGGTATATCATGTAATCATGCACAAACGGAATTTAAAATATTACAGAACAACAATTGAAATAACTTACATTTATCAAACTTCCAACTTCAATGTAGCTCTTAAAAAAATACACGTGACGTGACCTTGCAGCACTCCACACTCCACCGTTGAGGAGCGATCTTAGATTGTATATTACTGGATGGAGCCATGTGTGACGTCACCCATTGGTTTGTTTAGATCTGATTTGGGTAATCGAATTTGCTGTTACGGGCGCAGACATCTCTGTTGCGGATGTGACGATTTTAGACTAGAGGGAGGAGCAATCTAGCTAGCTAACTGATATTAATTAGGATGCTAATGAACAGTATTAAAACAAAATGTCAAACAAAATGTAACACTACTTACCAGAAAAACCGAACTGTCAACTCCTTTGAGTGCCTTGTCCTACAAACAAATGCCATAGCCACGCCCTAAATGCCCCTTTGCTTTATCGCCTATTTTAAAATCAACAAGACCATAATTAAAAAAATGAACATAATGATAAATTGCAGAAGGCTTAAATCTAGCGATTGACACCATATACTCATTATGAAAATGTTTACTGAGGTAATAAATCAAGTATATCATGTCTCTCATTCTCATAGACTATTACAGAAACCGAGTTCTTTTGCAACCAGACGTATCGCCCCCAGCTGGAATTCAGATAGAATGCAGGTTTAGGGACTTCCTCATTTGCGTCAATTTGCCAAACCGGATGCTCACCCTGTGGGAGCGCTCGGCTCCGCTCGCGGCATCTCAAAATGAGACAAAATCAATTTAAAAAGATTTGTCCATCTGAAATGAAGACAGATTCTGCTACTGTATTGCCAATTCTTTGCTTACAATGTTTTCAGAAACACGTTTCGGTGAGCTATTTTTGTGAAATATGATATCGTATTCAGAATGCCATTAGTCTGTTTTGAAATTTGTGAGCAGCCAGACCCACATAATGCATTTGTCTAATCAGCTGCCATGTTTTGCGTTGGTCATGCTCATCCCGCTTGTGATTTATGGTAAGTGTTTTAACAATGGCAGTAAGTGGTTTGTGCACATTAGCAGTGTACCGACGAACCGTGCGATGCACACACGCACCGAACCGAGACAAGCGAACCGAACGGTTCTGATGTTTTTTCATGAACCGTGCCACCCCTAGTAGTCTACGCTCCTCTTACTGTGGACTTTTTAAAAACTAGACTCCACCACATTTGACCGTGCTTTCAGTGTTGCTGCCCCCAACTATAGAACTCTCTCCATTCAGCCACATGCAACTCTGACTCCATCACCACCTTTAAAAACAGAAGAGCTTGCTCCCCCTCAGCTCTAGCTATCCCTTACTTTTATTTTGTTTGTTATAATTACTTATATTTTGTATTACTTTTCTTTGTAAAATTGCTGTTCAGTGTCCTTGGGTTTCTTGAAAGGTGCTTTAAATCGAATGTATTATTATTATTATTATTATTATTATTATTATTATCCTATAAACCTGCCCTCTGCTAAAAAAAAAGCAAAAATGTATTTTACTGAATAAATGCTGTCCTCTCTTTTGCCCTCCCTTGGATCATTATTATGTTGAAGCAGTGGTACTGTGAGGTTCATGTACAGTGCATCCAGAAAGTATTCACAGCTCTTCACGTTTTCCACATGTTTTTAGGGTACACTTTTATACCGAAATGGATGAAATTCATTATTTCCCTTAAAATTCTACAAACAATACCATGACAGTGTGAAAGAAGTGTGTTTGAAACATGTGGAAAAAGTGAAGCGCTGTGAATACTTTTACGAATGAACTGTAAATATACTAACTACAACGTAGCATATGTATCTTCAAGAGCTGCTCTGCAAATGCAATTGCTATGTAATAATTCCAACAAGTTGTAGTTATTGGAAACGGCTGTGTAAAATTCAACATAACAAGCCTGGCCTGGTTGTGTACTGCTAGGTCTGTGCAATGGGTTAGCTTTTTTGGAGGCCTGCCCAGCGATCCAGTGGGTTTATTGGCTTTTGGGGAGGCAGTGGTCTAAACCTGCTCTGTATTAGGAACACATTGTTGTTTCCAGTGAACGTCCCCAGGCTGCAGGCCTCAACACCAGCAGAACAAATTTGCCTTACTGCTTAATTGAATGGTGTAGTGTTCAAACTAGCTTTTTTATTGAGTGGTCCATTTTTTATTCCTTCCACCAGTACTGTGCAAAAGTATTTGGAAGCTTTGATATTTTTTAACATATCTCATTGTGTATGTTTTCTTTTGTGCATGTGATTTCCAGACATTCAATTGCCTATAAATGCAATGCTATAGATACTTTCATTAACAAAATATAAATTATTAACATTAATTAGGTAGACTGTTTTTCAGATACCTGATTACTTTGTAGGCATATAGGCCAGTGCATGTTGAAACAAATGTAACAAACAGTTACTAATGGTCAATGACATTGATTTGATGGAATCCAATGGATTAACTGAAACGAGTGGGTGTAGAAGGAATTAAACTGGGAGAAAGACAAACAAACTAAAAGATGAGGGTGTGGCATGCGACTTTTCTTTTCAAAGTTAACTGTTTACTGTTCTTTACAGTATTAGTTTTATATTTAGGATATTTTTATGTTTGAAAGCTTCTACTGTATCAGGGCTGTGCACAGACATTTTGGGGGGTGGGGGGAATTAAAAAACAAAAGGGCACCCTACACACAACCATTTATAACCACACACTATGTTTAGAACGTGGGCCTAGATCAGTCTCTAACACACTGTTCCTTTAAGAAAGCACATATTTAACACATTTTCTTGAAAGTAAAAGAAATCAGTCAGTCACTGTTTAGATTATCTGGCCAATCCAGTCACATTATCAATGGTACTACCTCACATTCAAAGGTCTGTATTTGAATTCCAAATGCTGTGAGTAGAGTATACCTGCTTGCTTGCAAGTAGGCTAGTAGAGACAAACTGCCTAAAGGTGACGAGCGCAAATATTCATATAACTATTCTACGAATATCCTAATTGTATGTATTGGTGTTATAATAATGCTTTCCTATTTCGTAATTAAATTAGTACAAAGTAAACATTACATTCTCAGTAATTTTACTCAAGGCTGTTGAAAGCAATCCTGGCCCCCATGAAGAAATATAGGCTATGACTTGGCCCCCATTCCAAATATATTGATATTAATAATAGAAGTATTATTATTATTGTTATTAAGCACAGAACTGTGCCTGCAGTTCTGTTGTCTTGCTGTTTTATGGTGCATATGTGTATTCACATCATGGGAAATCCATCGAGTTGTGGCTTAATATATTTATTCAATTGACTGATGTCCTTACTTTAAAATGGTTGCAATTTGTGTCTGTTTAGTATAAATATAGGTTTTAAATTAAGAGTAGCCTACATCATGCATTACTAACATAGCAGATTATTGTACTATGTAAGTTAATTAACCAATGTGTCAAATAACATAAACTGCATAATGAGCTACAAGAGTGGGTTAATACTTTAAAACGTATTAACCACTCTTTCCTCTTCATTTTCCTTCCATCCTGGATCATTTTCCTATTTCTTGACTGCTACACTGCTTTTACTCTGTCCTTCCCTCTCTTCACTACCTGCCTCTGACTGGCTGGCAGCACTTTGTCTAGACTCTTCTACAGAAAGCCAGGGATGCTTAGGGCACATGTTCTATTGAGAACTAAACGATAGTTTGTAGCATATGGAATACTTCGATTCTGAAGATGCCAGGGATTGACTGTTTGCTAGCTAGCCTATCTGTGTAGCAAGCACATTCATAGTTTGTCACGTTCATCACAAACCATACATTATTACTGTAATTGTATACAACAATGTTAAGAAGAGGATGTAAGCTTTAAAATGATGTGTAACTTGTGCCTCAACACTTAAAATTGAGCTCAGTAGAGCTAGTTAATGAAAATAACCACCCAGATCAGATGAGAAAAGCCAGCCGTTTGTTGTTCATTTTCAGCAGGATAAGGTACACAGCAATGCTTTCTGCATGCCACAAACTGCTGTCGGTAACATAATATATGGTAGTTTAGCACAGTTTGTAGATTTCTTGCTACCGTTTAAAAATTGAACAGGATAATAGGCCAACTAGCCGGTAACTTCTAAAAACAAGTTTGTGGGTGTCAAGTATTGCTTACTGAATACCCAACTCACTGTGTCAGTATGAGACTCGCTTTGTCTTCCTGGCCTGAAGGTAAAGTTGGAACAAACCATTTATTAGTAAATTTAATATGAATGGGATAGTATTTTAAATGTTACAAAAACAGGTAACACCAACCAAGAGGGCACGGTGGGGTCTGAGGGGAATAGGGCAGGGCTGAAGTCTCTTGAGGCATGTGTCTGGAATGTATAAAGATTTAATTTTTCTTACATGTGCCTATGACTTGCATAGTACTGTACGTGTTATTAATAATATGTCAATGTTTTTACACAGCTAACTGCCTTCATCCAGATTTCTCTTGCCCAAGTCATGTTTTCCACACGTCTCGTCCACTCTGCTAGTTTTCCTACAGACTTGTTTTGTTCTGTGTGACTTAAACACTGTCTATTTTGTATGTCTCTTTTCTAAAGCCGTCTCCCTCTCTGTGTTTCTAAGTGGATCCCTCTAAATCATCAATCCGTGTAACTCTGTGATGCCTTTGATGTTGCTGCGTGTTGCCATGTATATTTAAATTGCCTCGTGCATGTCGGTGAAGCTGTGTAGCACTCTCATGTATGTTTTCTACTCTTTCCCAGATGACATTGAAGATGCGACCGTCAATAAAATTGCGTGAGTAAAGAACTTTAATGATTAGCTGCCCTGGGGTCAGTCTGCATGCTGACTCAGTCTGTCAAGGGTTTTATGGTGTGCAGGGTTAATGTGACCATAATGAGGTAACACGGTCTTGCCCCGTGGAGCTCCACCACTGGCCTTTGTCCTTACGCGCTGGCATTACCTTGTCCCTCCCCACCCTGAGCAGCAGAAAACACGGTTCAATACTGTGTTCTGTGTTAATCCATTACAAATTCACTGCCACATGGAAATACAACATAGATACTGTACTATGACTACTATGTAGACTAACTAGCCACCTTCTCCCAGGTTGTGGCTGTGTACCTTCACTCTGTCTGTGGCCGTGTCCGCCGTGCTGCTCCTCCCTCTCTCCATCCTGTCCAATGAGGTGCTGCACTCCTTCCCCCACAGTTACTACATGCAGTGGCTCAACGGCTCCCTCATTCACGGTACCTTGTCCCGTCTAAACACTCATCTGTGGTACTATGTCCCATCCGAGCACTCATCCACCCTCAACCACATTACGTTATGCAGAGGCTTTACAGGTCCCTAATCCCTGTACTACGCCAAGCCTGTCCTCACACCCAAACAACACCATGTCTCCACATTTCTTAATTTACATTCACAAATGTACATTGTAAACAGGATACAAATATCTCAAAGTTGTGAACAGACGTGGTGCTGCTTGGATTACTTGGGGACAGACGGACAGTAATTTCCTCCAGGCTCCACACACGTACCACAGCGTGTCTCCAGACATGCATTTTACCCACTACTGTATGTCCTCTCTCTACTGTACAGCCCCGTCAATGTTTCATCCTTCAGCGGCTAACCTGCGCCTCACTGTGGCCGGGTGTGGTACTGCTTAAACAGGCTAAAACACTTCACCTTAAGCCATGTTCCAGCTGTAATGTGTGGTTCATTATCTGTTTTCATAATACTCTTATCTGTTTTCAAAACAAACTCTTTGACCGACATTTCTTCCAACAGGCTTGTGGAACCTCGTGTTCCTGTTCTCCAACATTTCCCTGGTGCTTCTCATGCCCTTCGCCTACTTCTTCACCGAGTCGGAGGGCTTTGTGGGCTGCAGGAAGGGGGTGATGGCACGGGTGTACGAGACGGCCGTGGTGTTGCTGCTGCTCACGCTGCTGGTTCTAGGCATCGTCTGGGTGATCGTGGCCCTCCTGCACCACAACAGTGCACGGGAGAGCCTCTATGGTGAGCTGCTCATTCGACCACTGGTGTGAAGAACTGACGATTTGTTTATATGACCCATGTTGACCCTTCCTGTTGTTTCTCCATGTCAGACCTGTGGGAGTACTACCTTCCGTACCTTTACTCAGGCATCTCTCTGTGTGGGGTAGTTCTGCTCCTACGTAAGTACACACAACCCAGGTCAGCTTGTATTTCAATTAACTCTTCATATCCTTCAAATCTCTTAATGGTTCCTCGTAACTATTTGGGGTTTGTTTCTGAGAGGAGAGTTAGAATAATTACTTAATTTTTTTATTTAAAATGAGTTTCCTCACAGTTTGGAGTAGATGAACCCCTCATGGATTATCCAGGAACGTTTGCTTTATTATATTTCTCACTGGCAGCTGAACTGGTGGTGGGTCAGTCACAGACTGTTAAGGATGTGTATGAACCCTACTGTACTTCTCTTCTTTCTCTGAAGTGTGCACTCCGTTTGGTCTGTCAAGAATGTTCAGTGTGACTGGGAGCCTGCTAGTTAAACCACGGGTGAGTGACCACCTACATCTTTTTCTTTCATATCGCAAACCTTCATCCACCCAAAAACACATCCCTTCAATGCAATGTTAAAGTGTGTGTGTGTGTGTGTGTGTG
>JACXGM010017568.1:9099-19748 GCA_016801145.1 Umbra pygmaea | reverse complement strand
CACAGAAAGCCATACCTAATGAGACCCTACCTAGGACAGAACCTTATCCACAGAAAGCCATACCTAATGAGACCCTATCCAGGACAGAACCTTATCCAGAGGAAGCCATACCTAATGAGACCCTATCCAGGACAGAACCTTATCCAGAGGAAGCCATACCTAATGAGACCCTATCCAGGACAGAACCTTATCCAGAGGAAGCCATACCTAATGAGACCCTATCCAGGACAGAACCTTATCCAGAGGAAGCCATACCTAATGAGACCCTACCCAGGACAGAACCTCATCCACAGGAAGAAGATTTAACTACAGACTCTGGAGAGCAAGGACGGTAGTTGAAAATGCCTTCGGCATTAAACTGCACAGCAAAAATGTGGACACACTTGTGGTGGCAGCATGCATCCTGCACAATTTCCTCCTAGCCCCAAGTGAAAATGTATGGCTGGTGGAAGAGGCAGAGGAACTGGGGAGACACATGGCACCAGTAAGAAACATGGGGGGAAACAGGGCATCCAGAGAAGCGTGTGCTGTTAGAGAGAGCTTTGCCAGATTCTTCACCTCCCCTGGGGACAGTCTGGTAGGACAGAATGGTGTGAAAAGACTTTTCATTAATGTTGAATGAAACCCTGCATAATTGTATTGTGTGTAGGTGTTTAGTGTTTTTTCTGGTGTGAAGTATTGTACTGTAATAATATTAAGTTCTGTGAATTGTGAGTGATTGTTTTTTTAAAGAATGTTTAGACTTACCATCCACACCGATTACTCCTGCTTCTGATTTCCACACCATATTCTTTTAAGGTTATCCGTATAAAAAGGATGCAAAGGATCATACATTATTTGGTGATTTTGTACTTCCAGAATCAACATCTCCTCATCCATGGTGTAAACAGGGTGAAATGGTGTCTGAAAAAAATCAGACCTTCTGACATCGGGCCTGTCTCCCCCATTATGACAATACTTTAAAAATATAAACAAAATAATTATAGAGAAACTCAAAATACCAAAATGTGAGAAACACTGTACTTTATTAATGTTGCAATGGAACCAACCAAATAATACAATTATTTAACAAAAAAGTTATTTCTCCAAAATCAAGGTTCCATAATTATTGGCACTCCTTATTCAGTACTGAATGCAAATAGTTGAGCTTGATGGATGTGCTAATGCTGGATAGGGCAGCTATCAGCACGCTTGTATCCTTGCCTGGAGTAGAGGTAGCAGGACCTTTCTCATAGCTACAAAATAGATGGTTGTTGAAATAACGAGTTACATTTTATAAATCAAGATGAAAAAATTATGAAGTAGTCCTTCTTTTGGACTGTGATGAATTCATGAGCTTTGTTGATGAAAAGTTCATTACCATTTGAAAACAAATTACACAAAAAAACATGACACTACCACCACCATGTTTCCCAGATGAAGTAGGCCTTCTTTTGGGCTGTGATGAATTCATGAGCTTTGTTGATAAAAAGTTCATTACCATTAGAAAACAAATTACACAAAAAAACATGACAGTACCACCACCATGTTTCCCAGATGAAGTTGTCGTGGCCAGGCTAATGTTTGAGTCTATTAATATTGATTACCCAATGCTATCAATACATCAGATAGTCAAACTATACCACAATTTGTAGAGAATTCTCTCTGCCTGAAATACTATATAAATCTCATCCACTAGATGTCACCATTTAACTACTTTCAGGTTATGCCTGTTAAATATATGTTTACCCCCCTGAAAGTGTTACAATACTTTATTTTATCCCTGCAACTTTAACTATCTGTCTTATAGATTGGTATATAGTAGGATTGACTGAGTTTAATTGTAGTACTTCAGAGTTTGGCTAGCCCATGTATAGATTTATGGTAGAGACTTTTAATACAACTTTTGGAGCATACACATTGATACCTTGGGTCTTGTTTTTAGGTGAGAAAGATACAGAATAGTTTTTTAGCCAAATATAGGGCACGACATATGGGTTATTGTTTTTCAATTTTCTCATAAGTGATCTAATCAAATACACATTTATCCTATCTGTGTTAAATGATTGGGTCTTAATCTTATTATTAATTATAATAATCAGACAGAGATTATTTGATCCATGACCTTATGTTCATCTGCATGAAATCAATGCTCTACAGCATCCTATAGTAACACACCTCAACTCAGATATAAATTCAAAATGAAACAATTTTTATTAATACAAAATAGATCTAAAAATGATCGTCATCATCTTTCACATACATTTTTCAATACAATCAATCAATTGAAATCATACCTCGGTTTTAATGCATCAACACAATTTACCTTGAGTCAAAATATCAATCTCTTATACAAGATTCACATTCAAAATTTCTCTGCTAAGTCAGAACCCACTCCAATCTAACATTGGAAAGTACAATATGGAACAGAGGGAAGGAGGTAGAGGAGAATGCCTTTTATTACCTATCGTAAAAGGGGGGATGCTCACAGGCTGTTTACACAGGCCAAAGAAGCATCCTAATAACTAGTTTGAACTGGTTTGAGTTACAGAACTCTGACTGTGGAATAGAACATTACCATGAATGAAACAACTTGATTATCAAAAATACTGGGGATTTTCAGGCATGTTTATCCAATTTAAACAAAGATATAATCAGGAGTCAAACACTTGACTAGAGATGGATGGCGATGTCACCACTTCAAAGTGATCTTTATCAATTACTTTTGGCAACTCCTTAATCCTATAAACCACAATCTGACGCGACTCCTTTAGCTCCTATCCTACTGCAGAAGACTGTGTCTTCAATTGTATTTCAGAAGAAACCAAGAGGTCAATCACCCAGGGGTGATCAAGGATCCTATGTTACTAATTTCTTGTAAGACTGTACCCAGCCTATGCATCAATTTTATTTACTTACATCACTCCATCTCAGCCAAGCAAATTGCTTATAATAGAAATTTGGTTAACCGGTGAAGGTAAAATATTTTAAAGTTATTATTATATTAGTTACAAGCTTTCACCACATTCCACAAATTTTACCAAATAATTATGCCTTACTCACCCACACAGGTTGTTCCCCTGGTAAGATATATTCCCAGTAAGAATTAATCCAAATATTCCCAGTAAGATATATTCCAATTTGATAATTAATCCAAGTGAAAATAATTCCCAATTAAAATTAATCCAACGGTAAAATTACTTCAAATTAAAATTATTCCAAGTTAGAATTACTCCAAGTAAAAATTATTCCAAGTATGGTCCGTTGTTGCATTCCTCTAATAGTCCAAAATTCTCATCTACCTCCTCAGCTCCAGAACACTGACCCCTTGACATCCCTTAGGTTATACACCCTCTGTGCTTCTCTGACCAAAGCCCCTCCTTTGACCTAAGGCCACTGGTCAGTTAACCTTTAACACACGCCCAGTGAAGGGTTCTCCCCCCAATATGTCTCATTGTATCTCTTAGATTCCCATGAGGGATGTCCTCCAGCATACACTCAAAATATTTCCTAAAAATGCAAATCAATTAAAACCAAACAATATCACAAAATTTCCAAATTAACAGCCTTCACACAGTATAACGCTGTTCCCTATACCAAACTATAATCCCTTAATAACCCAACACATTAACCATGATTTTCACACATTTCTATACTCTACCAAATGATAAAAACTAAATGAGAAATAATAAAACCTAAATCAAACACCATTACCTTTGGCTGGGTCTAATTACCCACCTTCTTCATTAACCATAAACAGATGAAATGCATTCAATTCCATAATCACATCAAACAATCATTTCAAATTATCCAACAGTTTTACACTTTACTACATTCTTTCCAATTATTTCTTTGTACTTTTAGTTCACGTTACATTAAACTAAGTAATATTGTAAAATTACTTAAACCATTTTATTGCATAGTTTGATCATTTATTTAATATGTTCTCTGATCAATCCCAAATCCATAACTCTATTACTCACAGTGTCTTTGAGGGAAACAGTCTCCATGAGCCCCATCAGAACCTGCAGTAGTTGGCCTTGTTCCATGGCCTGTTTCAATCACATCGACCGATCCTCCATTTTGGAAAAGAGGAGGAGCAGAATCAATTTGCTCCAGATAGTCTATCAATCCCTGTGGATCCCCATAGGTCTTCAGCATTTCTGTCACCTCCAATGAGAGGCTTTGCATAACAGGAGTGAGATGTTCACATGATTGTTATAAATCTTCTAGTACTGCCCTCCCCTGGGAGTTAGAATTATCACAGTCCCAGAATCTCTTTAACTCCCTGGCAACCGGTGAAGGATGAAACCTTTTGGCTAAAGGTTCTGAAGTGGAAATTTGAACATCATAATTTTGTGCCCTCGCGTCAAAGTAGGCCTTCTTTTGGGCTGGGATGAATTCATGAGCTTTCTTGATGAAAAGTTCATTACCATTAGAAAACAAATTACAAAAAAAAATGACACTACCACCACCATGTTTCCCAGATGGAATAATGTTCTAATGCTGGGATGCAGTGTCTTCGTTTTGCCAAACAGAATGGATCGAATTTAAACCAAAAGGATCCGTTTTGGTCTCATCCGTCCACAAAACATTTTTACAATGGCCTTCTGGCTTGTTGAACAAACTAAAAATGAGCAGCAATATTAGTTTTGGAGAGGAGTGCCTTTATTGCACAATATTGTTGTTCAGTGTTGTCCTGATGGAGGACTCATGGACATTGACATTAGCCAATGAGAGAGAGGCCTTTAGTTGCTCAGAAGTTACCATGGGTTCCTTTGTGACCTCAGATTATTACAGCTCTCGCTCTTGACGTGATCTTTGTTGGTCCAACACTCCTAGGAGGGTAACAATGGTTTTCAATGTCCTACATTTTTAAACAATCTGTCAGTCTGTAGATGGGTGGTGTCCAAACTCTTTAGAGATGGTCTAGTAACCTTTTCTCACCTGATGAGCATCAACAACTCTTTTTCTGTGATCCTCAGATTTTGTTTTTAATCTGATGATGTTTTAGGCCATATTTATGCAGAAATATAGAACATTTAAAATGGTTCACAAACTTCCAAGCACCACTGTACATACAGCTATCCAACTCAAATACTAAGACACTGTTTGATGTGGCAGGTACAACTGCCTCGCTTAGTTTAACAAAGGTTATCCCGAACTGGTACATAAATGAAGACAGGGTTATAACTTTTCTTAGGAGGAGACCACCCAACCCTTCTGGTTAGTGTTTGTAATGTTTCCCTCCTGTGTGTGTTTGTGTCTGTCCTCTACATCTATATTCAGGTGTCTTTAGCTGGTAAAATGCTTTTCAAATTGAAAGAAGGGATATGGTTTCTCTCTTGTGCGTCCTGGTGTGTACATTCAGGTTTCTTGAGCTGATAAAACGCTTTTCACATTGGGAGCAGTGATATGGTTTCTCTCCTGTGTGTGTCCTCTTGTGTATTTTCAGGTACTCTAACTTGATAAAACTCTTTTCACATTGGGAGCAGTGATACGGTTTCTCACCTGTGTGTGTCCTCTTATGTACATTTAGGGTTCCTGAGCTGGTAAAAGTCCTATCACATTGGGAGCAGTGGTAAGCTTTCCCTCCTGTGTGTGTTTTCTTGTGTATGTTCAGTTGCTCGGAATTGACAAAATTCTTTCCACATTGACAGCAGTAATACAATTTTTCTACCAAGTGTGTTTTCTTGTGTTCATTCAGGTGTTCTAACCTGGTAAAACTCTTTTCACATTGGGAGCATTGATAAGGCTTCTCTCCTGTGTGTATCATCTCATGTACTTTCAGAATACTTGCCTGGATAAAACCCTTTCCGCATTGACAGCATTTGTAAGGTTTCTCTCCTATGTGTGTCCTTTTGTGTATAAGCAGGTGTCCTGAATGTTTAAAAGTCTTTCCACACTGAAAGCATTCGTAAGGCTTCTCTCCTGTGTGTATCCTGCTGTGTACCTTCAAGTCCCCAAACCTAGTAAAACTCTTTTCACACTGGGAGCAGTGATAAGGTTTTTCTCCTGTGTGTATCATCTCATGATATTTCAGGCCACTTGCCTGGGTAAAACACTTTTCACATTGGGAGCATTGATAAAGCTTCTCCCCTGTGTGAATCATCATGTGATTTTTCAGGCTACGTGCCTGAATAAAACTCTTGTCACATTGAGAGCATTTGTAAGGCTTCTCTCCTGTGTGTTTCCTCTCATGACTCTTCAGTTGTCCAGCTTGAGTAAAACATTTCCCACATGGGATGCACTGAAAAGGCTTCTTTACTGTGTGTATACTCTCATGTATTTTCAGGCCCTTTGCCTTGGTAAAACACTTTCCACATTGAGAGCATTTGTAAGGACTCTCTTCTGTGTGTATTCTCACTTGTTCTTTCAGGACCCGTAACTCTCCCAGCTGGAAATATTGTTGAATCTTCTCTGCAGGTTGTTGTCTCTCCTGTGAGTTTAGGACCTCTGAACAGATAGATCCCGAAGCTGGCCGGGATATCTGTGTTTCTTGTTCTTCTGTGTCTTGATCCGTACCTGTGAAAGACAAACATTGACTGTAACTCAATCAATTCCCAACAAAACCTGCTTTGGCATACGTCTTTATCAATCCCCTTCAATAGTGGTTATTTGACAGAAATTTTAACCATGTGTTGAGTTCCAATTACTTTTGTTAGATTGTTTCATTGCAAACAGCTGAAAGTCTATATTTTGACAAACACACACCTCAAAAATAACTTGAAATAGGTACCGTAATAGATGCCATTTCATGTGACGAGCTTACAAACGCTGTTAACATTTTATTTCTCTATTTTAAAAAATCTGAACTGCGATGTACAAACACAATTCCAAAAACGTTGGGACACTGTACAAATTGTGGGTTAAAAAGGAATGGAATAATGTACAAATCTCATAAACTCATATGTAATTCACAATAGAAAATAGATAACATATCAAATGTTGAAAGTGAGACATTTTGAAATGTCACGCCAAATATTGGCTCATTTTGGAGTTCATGAGTGCTACACATTCCAAAAACATGGGACAGGTAGCAATAAGAGGACGGAAAAGTTAAAAGTACATATAAGGAAAAGCTGGAGGACCAATTTGCAACTCATTAGGTCAATTGGCAACATGATTGGGTATAAAAAGAGCCTCTCAGAATGGCAGTGTCTCTCAGAAGTCAAGATGGGCAGAGGATCACCAATTCCCCCAATGCTGCGGTGAAAAATAGTGGAGCAATATCAGAAAGGAGTTTCTCAGAGAAAGATTGCAAAGAGCTTGAAGTTATCATCATCTACAGTGCATAATATCATTCAAAGATTCAGAGAATCTGGAACAATCTCTGTGTGTAAGGGTCAAGGCCGGAAAACCATACTGGATGCTTGTGATCTTCGGGCCCTTAGACGGCACTGCATCACATACAGGAATGCTACTGTAATGGAAATCACATAGGCTCAGGAATACTTCCAGAAAACATTGTCGGCTAATACAATCCACTGTGCCATTCGACGTTGCCGGCTAAAACTCTACATTTGCTGTTACCGGCTAAAACTCTACAGGTCAAAAAAGAAGCCATATCTAAACAGGATCCAGTAGCGCAGGCGTTTTCTCTAGGCCAAGGCTAATTTAAAATGGACTGTGGCAAAGTGGAAAACTGTTCTGTGGTCAGACTAATCAAAATTTGAAGTGTGGTTTGGGAAACTGGGACGCCATGTCATCCGGACTGAAGAGGACAAGGACAACCCAAGTTGTTAACTGCGCTCAGTTCAGAAGCCTGCATCTCTCATGGTATGGGGTTGCATGAATGCGTGTGGCATGTGCAGCTTACACATCTTGACAGGCATCATCAACGCTGAAAAATAAATTCAAGTTCTAGAACAGCATATGCTCCAATCCAGACGTCGTCTCTTTCAGGGAAGACCTTGCATTTTCCAACATGACAATGCCAGACCACATACTGCATCAATTACAACATCATGGCTAGTAGAAGAAGGATTCGGGTACTGAAATGGCCAGCCTGCAGTCCAGATCTTTCACCCATCGAAAACCTTTGGCGCATCATAAAAAGGAAGATGCGACAAAGAAGACCTAAGACAGCTGAGCAACTAGAAGCCTGTATTAGACAAAAATGGGACAATATTCCTATTCCTAAACTTGAGCAACTTGTCTCCTCAGTCCCAAGACGTTTGCAGACTGTTATATAAAGAAGAAGGGATGCAACACAGTGGTAAACATGGCCTCGTCCCAACTTTTTGAGATGTGTTGAAGCCATGATATTTCAAGTCAACTTATTTTTCCCTTGAAATGATACATTTTCTCAGTTTCAACATTTGATATGTAATCTATGTTGTATTCTGAATAAAATATTGAAATTTGAAACTTCCACATGTTTGTATCTTGACAGGAAATTCATCTTGACAGGAAATTTCTCTCCATACCAGCAGACGGAGGTAATCTCTACTATTCGATCAAAAAAGGGGAGACTGGAAGCTCGCCAGCAATGCGGATATACACTCACCTAAAGGATTAGGAACACCGTTCAATTTCTCCTTAATGCAATGATCTACTCAACCAATCACATGGCAGTTGCTTCAATGCATTTAGGGGTGTGGTCCTGGTCAAGACAATCTCCTGAACTCCAAACTGAATGTCAGAAGTGGAAAGCCAGACGGGCCAGTCTGAGTATTTCACAATCTGCTCAGTTACTGGGATTTTCACGCACAACCATTTCAAGGGTTTACAAAGAATGGTGTGAAAAGGGAAAAACATCCAGTATGCGGCAGTCCTGTGTGTGAAAATGCCTTGTTGGAGCTAAAGGTCAGAGGAGAATGGGCCGACTGCTTCAAGCTGATAGAAGAGCAACTTTGACTAAGGTAACCACTCGTTACAACCGAGGTATGCAGCAAAGCATTTGTGAAGACACAACATGCACAACCTTGAGGAGGATGGGCTACAACAGCAAAAGACCCCACCAAGTACCACTCATCTCCACCACAAATAGGAAAGAGGCTACAATTTGCAAGAGCACACCAAATTTGGACAGTTGAAGACTGGAAAAATGTTGCCTGGTCTGATGAGTCTCGATTTCTGTTGAGACATTCAGATGGTAGAGTCAGAATTTGGCGTAAACAGAATGAGAACATGGATCCATCATGCTTAGTTACCACTGTGCAGGGTGGTGGTGTAATGGTGTGGAGGATGTTTTCTTGGCACACTTTAGGCCCCTTAGTGCCAATTGGGCATCGTTTAAATGCCACGGCCTACCTGAGCATTGTTTCTGACCATGTCCATCCCTTTATGGCCATCATGTACCCATCATCTGACGGCAAATTCCAGCAGGATAATGCACCATGTAACAAAGCTCGAATCATTTCAAATTGGTTTCTTGAACATGACAATGAGTTCACTGTACTAACATGGCCCCCACAGTCACCAGATCTCAACCCAATAGAGCATCTTTGGGATGTGGTGGAATGGGAGCTTCGTGCCCTGGATGTGCATCCCACAAATCTCCATCAACTCCAAGATGCTATCCTATCAATATGGGCCAACATTTCTAAAGAATGCTTTCAGCACCTTGTTGAATCAATGCCACGTAGAATTAAGGCAGTTCTGAAGGCGAAAGGGGGTCAAACACAGTATTAGTATGGTGTTCCTAATAATCCTTTAGGTGAGTGTATAAATCATTGTTGTGATACCGGGCAAGACAATTTTCTCACTGGTTGTAATTTTGATCACACTCATCGAGAAAAATATCAGATGAAGACTAGCAAATGTTACTGGCATTAGGAGCCCTCTGTCTTTTTTTGGTGGAAGGCAAAAGAGGAAGCGGAGGGGACAAATATGAAGAAACCATTCCAGATGAGTCAAATCATGGATTCTACAGCGGCAGACTCGAGAGGCTTTTCCAAACCTGTGTCGTGAGCTTGAGTTAATTGAAACTACAGATTTAAAGAATTTTGCTTGGCTCTTTCCCACTCAGTTCCACACACTGAAGCAACTTCTCAGTCCAATGATAATATGGGAAAACACAAACTACCAAGACTGCATCACCGTTGGGGAACGTTTGATGATAACACTGCGCTACTTGGCTACAGTAAGCAAGCTTATGTTTAGCTATATTACTACACTTTATTTTGAACGTATGCTATGTTTTTTCAGTGATGACTTACCATGAGTGCGATGGTTAATGAATCAATTAATTCAATTCAACTTTATTCCAGACACACAACATAGACAGAGACAACATAGACAGAGACAACATAGACAGAGACAACATAGACAGAGACAACATAGACAGAGACAACATAGACAGAGACACACAACATAGACAGAGACAACATAGACACACAACATAGACAGAGACAACATAGACAGAGACAACATAGACACACAACATAGACAGAGACAACATAGACACACAACATAGACAGAGACAACATAGACACACAACATAGACAGAGACGACAACATAGACAGAGACACACAACATAGACAGAGACAACATAGACAGACACACAACATAGACAGAGACACACAACATAGATAGAGACAACATAGACAGAGACACACAACATAGACAGAGACAACAGACACACAACATAGACAGAGACAACATAGACACACAACATAGACAGAGACAACATAGACACACAACATAGACAGAGACAACATAGACA
>JACXGM010017567.1:0-19649 GCA_016801145.1 Umbra pygmaea | reverse complement strand
CTTGCATAAATATGGGCGTGATATTTAAATTACGATGGAATTTCAACCGTCTGATTTATCAACACCCGTTCATTCGTACGCTGGAATTGGAGTGATACGAATTTTTTGTAAATCACACGTGAGTCTCGTCGTAAGATGATTTCTGCGCTCAGATCTACACTGGTTTCTACGCACGTTTGATAAATGAGGGCCACTGTGACTCAACTCTACTTCTCAGCAGAATGGTTTCCCAGTGTGCCCCTGTATAGATTTGCTCTGTACCCTCCAGGTTTCAGAGGAGGTGTTTGAGGAGGTGCTGTTGGGAGCGCTGCAGAAAGACCTGTCCTCTGCTTTCACAACCCCAGAGCATCTGCAGCTCCTCCTGGTGGCCATGCAGAAGTTCCCCCAGGTCCTGAAGCCCAAGAAGCTGAAGAAACTGCTGGGAACCTCCACCATCGTCACCAAGGACAATATCCCTAAGTGAGCAGCTTTTTAAGATGACAGGTCATTGTATGGTCAGTGATACTCTCACAAACTAAATAAAATATAAATAAAAAATGTTTTCCCAGGATAATAGAGGTCCTGAAGATGGCGGCACGATCTGTCAAGAAGGAGCGTTTGTTGCCTATGGTGGCTTTGGACCTGCTACGTATTTCTCTCCGGGAGGACAACTTCGAGCTCTTCTGGAGCGAGGCGGTCATCAATGGCATGATTAAAGACCAGAAATGGGAAATGCAGTAAGCCCTGGGTTACACCACTCTCTGCTCACATGTGCCCTGAACACTAATATTACATTAGTCAATGTACATTTTCTCCTTCAAGGCAAGTGTTGTAGATGTGTTTTTGTATCCTGTATGGTGAGTGTGTGTCTGTCTTGTCCCTGTGCCCCAGTTACCTGAGCTACCGTCTGCTGGGCAGCGCCCTTCCCTTTCTGAGCTTAGACCAGCTGAAACTGGTTCTAAATGGAGACGTGATGAAGGACTATGGGGATCACGTGATCTATGCCCAGGTCAGTCTGTTGACTACATCTTACCTAGCTTCTGTGGACTTAATGCAATTATGATCTGCCACTGACATTCCAACTGCTTTCGCTGTGTTTCAAAACATCTCACTCACTGGCACTCTCAGATATCCAAGTTCTTATTGGCCAATGCATGTCATCTGAACTCCAAATGTCTGTAGTGAAGCTAATTGCAGTGACCTCTTCCAGCAAGTCCAACATTAAGAGTGACGTTTCAGACACATTGCTTCAGCTAGGGCAGTGGTTTTCAAACCTCTCCTCGGGGTACACCAGCCGTTCCATGTAATTGATCTTTTTCTGAGCTAGCACACCTGATTCAACTCATCTGTTAATTATCAGGCCCTTGATTAATGAATACGGTGAGCTAGCTCAGCGGCTACAGCTAAAATGTGAAACATCTGTGGTGCCAAGAGGAGAGGTTTGAAAACCATTGAGCTAGGTAATGAACTATTCCATTTAGCAATTAAATCTGATGTTGTCAACAACTAAGAGGGGTTGTTTACAAAGTGGGAAATTACCAGCCACTGTGGATCCAGGAGCCGATACCCGATCTCGTATTTTTGGCCAGTTTGACACATTTCCGATCCCAGTATTGGATTGGTGCATCCCTAGTACACTGCTCAAATAAATGAATTGCACGCAATCAACACAGTATAACACCAAGTCAACTAGACTTCAGGGATATCAATCTGTCCAGTTAGGAAACACAAGCACTTGTAAATCAATGTCACCTCTTGGTGCAAATGAAAGTGACAACAGATGCAATGGAGAGGCAAAAGCAAGAAAACCCCCAAAAAGGGAATGGTTTTGCAGGTGGTGGCCACAGACAATTACTCTCCTTATTCTTCCTGACTGATTCTTCAGTTTTGCAATTTGCTAGTGTCCTTGTCACTACTGGTAGCATTAGGCGGTACCTGCAGCCCGTTCAGGCTGCACAGAAAGTCCAGCTCCTCCAGGATGGAACATCCATACATGCCGTTGCAAGAAGGTTTACTGTGTCGCCCAGTGCATTCTCAAGAGCATGGAGGAGATACCAGGAGATGGGCTTTTACACGAGGAGACCTGGACAGGGCCGTGGAAGGGAATCAACCCAGTAGCAGGACTGGTCTCTGCTCCTTTGTATGAGGAGGGAACAGGAGGAGCACTGCCAGAGCCCTACAAAATGTCCTCCAGCAGGCTACTTTTGTGCATGTTTTTGACCAAACTGTCAGAAACAGATTCCATGAGGGTGACATGAGTGCCTGATATTCTCTAGTGGGACCTGTGCTCACAGTCCAGCACCGTGCAGCTCGTTTGGCATTCGCCAGAGAACACCAGAAGTCAGGTTCACCATTGGCGCCCCCCTCTCTTCCAGGATGAGAGTAGGTTCCAACTGAGCAGACGGGTGAAAGAGTCTGGAGACGTTGTGGTGAACGCTATGCTGCCTGAAACATCATCTAGCATGACTGTTTTGGTGGGGGGTCAGTGCTGGTCTGTGAAGACGTGCTAGCCAGCGATACCCTGACTGCTGTTAGTTACCAGAATGAAGTCCTCAGACCCATCGTCAGACCTTACGCTGGTGCAGTGGGCCCTGGGTTCCTCCTGGTGCAGGACGATGATGCAGGACCAAGATTTTGATTGTTAAAGTTTCATTCATTGAGACCTGATGTGTGATTTGAACGTACCCTTTAAAATGTTTTGTCAGTGTATTATAGACATTATACAGTATTGATATGAGGCCCCAGTTCTGCTTGACTGCAACAAGAAAATACATAGGTAAAACATTAGGTAAAATACAATTCATAGTAAATGCATAATAAAATCAGTGGCTGGCATCTTTATTGGTTACAGAGTGCATAGGTGGATGCTCACTCAAACACAAACAAAAAATATTTGTATTTTATTGACTCTCCTTTTGTATCCGCTTCAACCTTTCAGTGCCAAGACCGCTTCAGGTTTGCCCCAGAGATGGAAACATACGTGGGAGACTTCCTGAAGGGCTGTGATGATCCGGAGAAGCAACTTGTGGTGATGGTGTCCTTCTCCCTGCTCACCAACCAGGGCTACCCTGTGGTGCCCTCTTACTGGGGCGTTGTGCAGCACCTGCTTCCCTCTACACTGCAGAGCTACGTGGACTGGCTCAAAGACATGTTCCTCAACCCTCAGATGGACAGCTGCTTGAACTTCAGCACACGCAAGCAAAAGATGAATCGGGAAGGTGGAGACCAGTGAGTAGAACTGTTTTCACATGTCATACAGTCACTGCAAACATTTCTGGCACACTTGATGAAATTGAGCTACAAAATGTAAATACAGGAAATAAACTACAATGCATTTTCCCATTATGGAATATATTGCACTTCATTACACTTGAAGGGAATCAATGACAAATTACACAATATTCAATTTGGTTCTGAGTCATTGACTTTCTGGAAAATCCCCTTGTGGCAACCTTTTTGGGCTAAATGGTTCTGGCAGTGGGTAGTGGTTGTGATACCATTTGCCTCAATTAGGGCACAAGGGCTGTTAAAAGCAAATCAGACCAACAATTTTAAAGAACCGTCATTCATATTCTAGAATAGAAATATGAAAACTCAAGTATGTTTTACAATGTAAATAAAATTTTGTATACTGCGCCTAGATTTTCTTAGGAACACATGACCTTGTTAAAAGATCAGCGTAGAGCCCTGCTGGTATGAACTGCCCAAAGCGCTAAATGTTTTCATCTGACGATAATACTTGGTTCAAGGTGACAATGCTTTTTAGCAAACTTAAGATCCTTACATTTATTGGTTTCTTACAATAAATGCGCATAAATATATAATTATTTTTATTTACTTTGAGATTATTCTTCTATAATTAAAATGCATTACAAATGCAATAAAGTATTGTTTTGTAAGGCCATAATATATTTCATAATACAGTTAAAGGTGAACAATACACTGTGTTCCAAATTATTATGCAAATTGGAATTAAGTGTCATAAACATTCAATATTTAGTTTTTCAATGAAACTCATGGATGGTATTGTCTTTGGGCTCTTTGGATCACTGAAATCAATCGGAGCATGCCAAACGTGTAGGTGGCAGTAAAACGAAAGGCTGATCAGATTCCAATCAGATTCCCGAAAATAGCCAAATAATAATGTGAACATGGGTTGCACTTTTGGCGCGGGTGCAAGTTCTTGCGCATATTGTAACGTCGGCTGCCTAAACTTTTTATCAGCTTACATGCAAAGGTGTAAACTGAGTTTTCCAAAATCTCCACTTTGGTCAGAGTTTTTAGAATTGTTTTCAGAGGCAAATTCTCCGTTTGCGTGTACGTGTAAACGGGGTCTGTAAATAACGTGCACGTGTAAACGGGGTCTCAGACACCTGTGATAATTAGTTTGTGAGCCGAATTAAAGGAAAACTACTTAAGAAGGATGTTCCACATTATAAAGCAGGCCACAGGTTTCAAGCAATATGGGAAAGAAAAAGGACCTCTCTGCTGCGGAAAAGCTTCAAACATTGCAATGCCTTGGACAAGGTATAGAAACATTATATATTTCACAAACTTAAGCGTGGTCATTGTACTGTGAAGAGATTTGTGGCTGAGGCAGAGCACAGATGGGTTTGTGCAGATAAAGGCATAATGAGGAAGGTTACTGCCAGACGAATTCATCGGATTAAGGGAGCAGCTGCTAAAATGCCATTACAAAGCAGCAGGGCTGGGCGGTATTTTAAGAACATGCTCAAAACGTCCCAGACATGGATCCCAGGGCTGTAGACTACCGATTAAAACAGGTTATTTGAGAGTTACTAGCTTGCAAAAGAACATTTTCACATGTTCAACCTCAAACTTACAGATAATTTGCAACATGTCACCGCTGTCAGTGTGATGATCAGCTGATGAAAACACAGTGTGCGTGCGTGTGCGCGCGCAATGCATAAACTTAAGCAATACTATTCCCAAAACTTTGTTTAAAATTAAATCACCATTAGTAAAAAATAATATTATAGAAAAAGAGATTCATAACTTTTGAATTTGCAGATACATAGCGCCATCTGATTTTAATTATTAACCGTAGAAGATATGGTTGCCTATACATCGTTATCTAAAATGATTACCTTTATTTCTATTAATTAAGGCTGCCAACTTGCAACTAAGCTGTGGAAGTAACAGAAGTACAAAGATGTGGTAATAAAACGCTTGCTAGTCAGAGCCTTACGCTCTGCCAATGTAGTCGGCTACCTAAAATGTAATTAACTGAATGTTTGAAATTTCAACAATACTGTTTATATATTAATGTAGATTTGTCAAATTTTCATTTTATTTTGGCAAGCTTTAACCACTGATGATTGTCAAGCAACATGGGCTGAAATAACAAGATCTTTTACGTATATGAATACTGTGACATTTGTAGGCTTTATCGCTCTAATTAGGCTATAGACAACAAAAATCGGAAACACTTGAGTTCATACTTACATTATTGATTGCACATTTCAGTTATTACTACATCAAATGGGAACTAACCAGCAGCTTTTTCCAGTATAAAACAGCCTGATTTCATTGATTTGTATGTGGGCCAAGTTTGCTACAAAACTCTATCATAGAGCAGTGAATTGTAGAGAGAGCCTGAATGTCTTGCTAGCTAAGGAGAGAAAAACACTTGTAGATTAAATAGTTTAATTCAGTAATCATATTTCTTTTAAACAATATAAAGAATAAAAGGATTTGGACTATCCAAAACGTTTGACATCTACTATCTAACCAAAATATATTTGTTTATTTTTGGCTTATTGCCAACAATGAGTGACATTTATCCTTCAGGTTCTTCTAAGCTGCCACACATAATATGAAGACCCTGGGTTTACAAAGTTTTGTTTTCAAAGTAATTTTTTAAGATTTCTGTTCAAACAATAGTTCTACTTTTTTGCTGTCAGTTTTATTTGTCAGAACAGTGTAAATCATCTGAATTGAAGAAGTTTATTAAAAGCAATAATTACTGCCAAATACAGTGATATCACAGTATGTTTTAAATTTTTCAAGATATCAAATTTTAGCAATATCACCCAGCCCTACAAAGCAGCAAACAGGTATTTGAAGCTGCTGGTGCCTCTGGAGTCCCACAAACCTCAATGTGTAGGATCCTCCAGAGGGTTGCAGTTTTGCATAAAAAACTTGTTTACTGATACAGGACTGATGAGCGCGCTTCAACACTGGATGGTCTAGATGGATGAAGTATTGGATGGTTGGTGGATGGCCACTAGGCCTGCATGATAAATCTTTATAAAATCACGACCTCGATTCACCCCTGTTCGTGATTTAATTTTGAAATGACTTTTTTTTAATAAAAAAAAAGTTTTTTTTATTTTTGGAATTACATGTTCAAGGAGTTCCGATAGTCTGTATCAGGGCCGAATTTAGTTCAACGTGTTATGTCACTATTTTTGGTAGCCTACTATACTTAAATGGCCTGTATGTACTTGATTTTCTTTACTCTTTGAAGCCTTTATGTTTACAGGCTTGTGGTGATATGCAATGTGCTATAGGTGCCAAATAAATTTATGTTTGGTACTGCCAATTTGTTTTATCATGGTTCATGTGTGCAATAAACATGACACTTTCAGGAAAAGAATTGTGGCAGAGACTCATGATATCAATTCTGAGCAAAAAATAGTGTTCGTATTGTTCCCTGAATCGTGCAAGCCTAATAGCCACCATGTCCCAATAAGGCTGCAACGTTAGCAAGGTGGTGGCGGAGTCATGTTTTGGGCCGGAATCATGGGGCGAAAGCTGGTAGGTCCCTTTAGGGTTCTTGAAAGTGTGAAAATGACCTCCGCAAAGTATATAGAGTTTCTGACTTCTGACCTTCTTCCAGAACCGTGCCTTCCGTAGCAAAATCATCTTTATGCATGAAAATGCACAATCTCATACAGCAAAGAATACCTCTGTGTCATTTGCTGCTATGGGCATAAAAGGAGAGAAACTCATGGTGTGGCCCCCCATCCTCCCCTGAACTCAACCCTATTGAGAACCTTTGGAGCATCCTCCAGCGAAAGCTCTATGAGGGTGGGAGGCAGTTCACATCAGAACAGCAGCTCTGGGAAGCTATTCTGACATCCTGCAAAGAAATTCAACCAGAAACTTTCCTTAATTTCAATGGATGCAAGAATTTTGAAAGTGATATCAAAGAAGGGGTCCTATGTTAATATGTAACATGATCCGTTAAGATGTGTTTCATAGAATTGTTTTCAGTAAATATGACCTCCTAATGCTGCAAATTCACCAAATGACAATTTTCTGTTCTTTACAATCTACAAAATGTTTTGAAAACTCTTGTTGTCCATTATAAATTTGGAGCAGTGCATTTTGAGTCTTTCATTTTTGAAAAAATACTGTTTTCATTGGGTGGTTTGTTCAATGAAATTCGAGTTATACCCTAATGGTTGGTGACTTAAATTATACTAACTGTCAGTTGCATCGACTATTTAGAAAAATTTGTGTAAAATGTCATTGCATAATAATTTGGAATTCGGTGTAAATTATTATAATATGTGTATGTACCTACATTGCAGAGAGTAATTATTAGGTTTTGCCTGGTTTCAATTCTATCTTTTCTGCAGACTAACTTCACACATCTATAGTTTCTTAATGGACTGCATTTATATAGCGCTTTTTTCTGACCAAGAATGGCCACCAAAGCGCTTTACATTGCCTCACACTCACCCATTCATACACACATTCATACACCGACGGCGGTGGCAGCCATGCAAGGCGCCAGCCAGCTCGTCGGGAGCAGCTGGGGTTGGGTGTCTTGCTCATGGACACCTCGACACTTGGTCAGGAGGACCCGGGGATCGAACCACCAACCTTCCGATTGCTGGACAACCTACTTGACCCACTGAGCCACTGCCGCCCCCTTATCACACCATTGCTCTATTATTGATATATTATTAATCAGGGAATTCAGATGAGAATATATAATTTATAGAGCAATGCTATGTTGTGATATATTGTGTAAGACTGCATTTTTTAACAATTTGAACTCGCCTAAAAACCATGGAGACTGTTTTCAATATGTGCAAACTACAGAAATAGCAGTTACAACAAGGCATCAGTCTAACTTGTAGCTAAAAACCTTGTTTATTTTTTTGCCCATCTTTATGAAGGGTGCCAGTAATGTTAAAGGTGTCTGTAACAACTAATGTTTCTTCTGGCTTTTTAATGGAAAGGATCCCAATGAATTGCCTATCTTCATTTTTGGTAGAGAGAACTATGTATTCCGCCTGAGGAAGTGGCTCATTCCGTGCCTCGTCTCCGTCGTGCAGAACCAGCAGGCGAAAAGGGATGAGAAACTAGTGATGGATATCGCCAGGTGAGAGGAAAGCTCCTGTCAGCCAAAGTTTTCTGCGCCCCAATTCTTTTTTGATTATTACCTAATTTATGGGAGGAGCAAAGGGTTGTGGTCATGAAATAATGTGAACATTTCTGTCACTGGAACCCATGTAGTGGCAATGACTGAGTGTAGCTGCTAACCCATTGTTTTTTCCTACATTGTGTCAGGTTTGTCTGTTTCCATGCGTTTTTCAATGCTAAGAAGGCCACCCCAGACATCCCTGAGACAGAAGCAACCCTGTCTGTGCCCCTGGATGACAAGACCCGAGCTGTAATCGTCAGCTCCTTCTTTGGGTGAGATATGACTATTTAAAACTGACTTTACCAACATGGCGTCCGGTGCAGTTATGGTGAGGTCAAGACATGAAATGTTATGGTGAAGTCAAGACATTAAATGTTATGGTGAAGTCAAGACATTAAATGTTATGGTGAAGTCAAGACATGAAACGTGTTACATGTTATGCCTATACCGGTAATTAACTTTTGCATTAGTCTAACACACGCATTCCTCCCCACCTGTCCAGGATGCTGCAGCACATGAACCACCTGCCTCTACTTGCTAACTCCCCCGATTCGGCTTCCCAGAACACGAGGCACGTCCAGGGCTTGAGGGCTGATGGCTCCATGTGGATCTACTGTCTGGTGCAGTACGCCGACTCCCTGCTCAGCCAGCCCAAGTACGCTGAGGAAGTCACGCCCTTTGCGGCTAAGCAGAGACAGGCTTGGGACAGGTAGGCAGCACAGTGACTGTATGCTAAGGATGCAGAGGTGGGGCTTTAAAGGTTGTTTCAAGACCAGACTTAACCATTTGGGACGTTTTCTCTAGTATGCTGGCATCAGTTGGGACTCTAATGAAGAAATCAAAAAAAGGCCAAACTCCAGAAACCTCTGCTTTCCAACAATTATTCCTGCTGGTTGGCATTCACCTCTTCAAGGTAAGACATGTACAAATTAAATTATTATTGTATTCATTTAGAATTGTTTAGATACTGAGCCACTCTGCACTCCAAGAAACGGTGATCTGTACCCAGGACAGCTTCCTGTATTACTGCAATGCTGCGTCTTAGACCGCTGTGTCACTTCTAAGCCATACAAAATGTTTCCATTTGTATTTTATTATATGTTTATATACTCTGGTTTCCTTCTACCATAAAGGCTCCAGAGGATTTGGTGGACCTGATGCAGGATCTGCAAAACTGCATGGAGAAAGCCCAAGCGAAGAAGTCCAAGAAGAAGAAAAAGGCAACCGGTAAGGTCACTTCCACTCACTGTATCAGAGCCGATGAACCTCAGTGTTGAACACCGGTCTTGTATGCATAACAGTGAAGGACATACTCATTCTCCTTGAGTACGTCCATCATTTGAAAAAAGGAAAGCCATCTATTTAGTGGGCTTTCATCGCTACCCATTTCCAGTGACAGTAGGTTTGATGGAAAGTACGTTGGTTTTGCAGCGCTGATTTAAGCACACATCTTCTTTCTCCAGGCGGTTCAGCAGCAGAGATTGATGAGGAGCCCCATTGGGCTGAGGTAGTGGTGGACATCCTGCTGGCCCTCCTGTCTCAGCACAGCAAACACATTCGCCACGTCTGCAGGATGGTCTTCTCCAACATCTGCCCCCATGTCACTGCCAGAGCCCTCACTGCCATCTTGGATGTAAGTGTTCCACAGAGAAGGTTTCCTGTGTGATTTGGTGTACTGTTACAAAGCAGTCATTTGTTTTTTTTCCTCGTTCAGTTAGTACCCGTGTTCACACAAGTGCACGTTGATGAGTTGCACTGTTTCTTTAGGTTCTGGACCCAGATGAGGAGGACGCAGTTGTGGTGGTGACCGATGAGATGGATGACAAAAAGGATGAAGACGGGATGGATGTCAGTTCTGTTTATTTTCACACCTGGTCAGATTTCATAATCTAAGGATGTCTAAAGAGTCACTAACCGCGTTGTTTGAATCCTAAAAATACTGATTGACTGAAAGCCGTTATATATGGTACATACCACATCATACACAGTTTAGTAAATGATTTGGAGTAGCAATAAGGCATCTTGTTGTTTGATAAATTGTGCCTATTTTTTGGAATATTGATATGAAAAATATAGGAATATGTCAAATGAAAAGATTCTGTATAACCATTGGTTATTCTGGAAGTTAAAAAAGACAATGTCTTTTGCTCGTTTTCCAGAATGAGGAAGAGATTGATTCATCAGATGATGATGATGAGGGTGAAGACGACAATGATGATGACGACGACGACGATGATGATGACGACGACGATGATGATGATGAAGCCATGGAGGATGGAAGTGGGGTGGATGAGAACTTTCGCATAAAGCTGATGAAGGTCCTACATAGCCAGGGTGCAACGGTACGTGACCTGTTACTTTTCTAGGACTCGGGATGAACGCTTTTTCTTCTATGTTTGAACTTGTAGCGCTTGATACAGTTTTGTTTTATCTTTCGTAATTGCCCCGGTTACGTTTGTAGCAGGTTTGAGGTCACATTGACTTTGCGACTGGGTGAAGCGTAGGAACAATGGAGTGTTCTAGACTTATGAACTGGTCGGACTTCCCTCCGCAGGCCACAGAGCAGGATGGCAGTGATGACGAAATGGACGATGAAGCTATGATGCAGCTGGACCACAGTCTTGCAGCGCTGTTCCTCGAACAGAAGAAGAAAGCAGAAGCCAAGAATCTAGAGAAGGACAAGCTAAAGAAGGAAAAGATATTGGTCAGAGACTACAAGATTAAGGTATTGACATGATACTGTATTTCCTGTTTGGATAGGGAAAGGGCTCATACATGGAAGGTGGATAGTAACAGTAATGTTGTCTTCAGGGTTCATGCTTGGTTACTGTATCTATGGGCTGTTCCTCCTACGTTGATGTGGGCTCTCTGATTCCTGGTCCTGTTTTCCAGGTTCTGGACCTGCTGGAGATCTTCTTGTCCAAGCAGGGCAGCAGTCCTCTGGTCCTGGGCATGCTGGAGCCCCTGCTGAATATCATAGAGAGTGGCATGACCTCCGGTAGTGACCAGCAGGAGCAGGAATTCCTCCGCAAGGCTGCAGACATCTTTAAGTATGCCATGAATGATTGCTACAGACACACTACACACACACTTCCAGCATTTTTGTCAGTTGTTCCATCAGTCACTAAAAGGGTTTTCATTGTCTTGGCATTGCCTTCCTCATTCAGCCATTTCTCCTGCCACTTACATTATCCAATATTTTATGGGCACTTAAGTAATTAACCTCGTCCTGTCGTCCCTGCAGGAATCAGCTGTGCCGGGGCAAGCAGTATTGTAGGAACGTAGAAGATCGGCAGGCTGAGCTCCATGACTTACTGGAGAAACTCATGACCAAAGCCCAGAAGATTTCCGAGTCCTCGGTTTCACTGTACTTCTTCAGTGCGTCTCTGTACCTGGTCAAAGTGTTGAGAGGGGTGGTGCACTGGCCCTCAACAGGAGCCAAGACCCCACTGAGCCCTGAACAGGTAGGTCTTTCTACCCTTCACGTTACTTTTTACCTGCGCCTTTTCTCAACAAAAAAACTGTTTTCTGACATGTCCTTGTGTTTCAGCTGATGTTCATGGGTAATGTGGATGTGGCAAGAGTGTCGGCCATATTTAAAGAGGCTCTGTGCTCCTTCATGACACGCAAGAAGAGCCCTCTGTCTGGCCCATTATTCATCGACCTCTTCAACCGCTTTCCTGTGAGTCGTCGAAAACAACAACTTCCTGATATTTTTTCTGCCCTGCTCTCAATCCATCAAGAAACAAATGATTCTGTCGGCTGGTGCGATGATATCTGACGGTGAATGTCTTTTGTTGCGTGTAGGTTGTGTGTGTGGCCCTACTGGACACTGCAGTGGAACACATCACAGCAGGGGTACGAGAACACCAACAGGTGAGACCAGCAATCTTCTTCCACACTGCCACAGTGTCAAAACGTCTTTCAGCTTGTTACTGAGCACCACTGGTCTGCAAGATAACACCTGTCCATTAATGGCTTTCACTGTTGTTCCCCAGAGCCAGGCCAGTGTCATCGTGCTGCAGGCGCTGCAAAACAGGGAGGTACAGCAGCTGTTACCAGGCAAGGCCTGGAAACGAGTGCTTAAGAAGGCCGTGACGCAGGTGGTCGAGGTACGTTTCAAACACCTGAACCAAGCTGACGTGTTTCATGGTGTAACAGCTGTGTACTACCAAACCTCTGAACAATTTACAATCACTTCTCGTCCAGTTTCATCAACCTTCATAGAAGGCTTAACTGAGATTATAAATTACATATGATTTCTTTGTTAAAAAAACAACAATTCTACAAATATAATTGTGAACGTTATTCTTCTCAGAGTCTAAAGACTATAGTGGAGCCGGCTAAAAACAAGGTGGTCCAGGAGAAATTGTTGAAAGGCCTGGAGCTTGGGTTGTTTCTGGTCAAAAATATCAACCAGCAGGTAAACCATATTATCCATTAGAACCACATTTTCCCATCCTACTAAAATGTCTGAATCGTTCTCTCATCGGTCTGTGTTCTACAGAAGCTCTCTGTGGATCTTGAGCCTCTCAAGTTGGTTCTTGACTCCATGAGAGACGTTCTAGGCTTCAGAAGCGCTGGCCAGATGGAGGACACCTACTGGGCCGTTGTGAAACACTTCGGAGTCATGTGAGTATCTCAATTAAAGATTACTTAGGATTGGCTTTTTGGATGAGGTGTTCTTTGAGGTGTGGGGGTTCCGCTGCTGAAGGCCACCCATGGTTGTTCAGAAATTCCATGGGAGGTGGGAAGGTACGAACTCATCATGTCCTGCTGGTTAAAGTGCATGTGAATGCTCATCCAAGTTTTAATCACAGCATAGATCATCTGGATTGAATTATTGACCCCAATCTGATTTACTAAACTCTATAAGGCTGCCATTTTGAACCGTATTGTTTGAACTATATTCTTTATATACATCTTCTCATGCAGTTGCTCATTACACAAATCAAACTTTGTATAATGTTAGCTAAGGCCTCTCTGTATTTATGTAGGATTACCTAGAAAGGCAGGGATTGTACTGAGGGGGACTGAAATGTCTACTATTCAAGTTCACCAGAAGTGTTTAGTATTTCTAAAATGATTTGTGCATTGGAGATTTTACTTGATTATGCTAATCAGAGCTGGGAGCTCAACATCATGATGGGGTGAAACACAGACCCTTCACACATGTCTAATATTAGTGTAAATAGAAGCAGCAGCCAAATACACAGCAGGAAGGTGATACAGACACTATGGAGAGCTGGCTGTTTCATGTCCAATATGTCTGACTGTTGGAGAGAACTACATTGACTGTTTGCCAACAAAGCAAGCTGTCTCATATTTCTTAAAGAAAACATGTATTTTGTGGTTTCGCCTTTAACAGGAAGCCTAAAGAGGCATTTACCAAGAAAACCAAACAGGACCAGGTGGAGGAGACTGCTTCTAAGAAGAAGAAAGGATTCCTGCCCGAGACCAAGAAAAAATCTAACCGCAAGAAGCAGTTGCCAGTCTCTGAGAAGGGGGCTGTAGATCCAAACAGCACCCCCTTGGGGAAACCAGAGGGAGGACAGGAAGGGAAGAAGAAAAAGAGGAAAGACAAGAGGAAACACTCAGGAGCAGGAGAGACTGTTGGACAGAGTTCAGTCAAGAAGGCCAAGACAGACACACAGTCTGCAGACAAACTGAAGAAGAAGAAGAAAAAGAGGAAGCAGGAAAAAGGAGGCGTGGTATTATAAACTGGACTACTGAAACTATTTGTGTGCTTAGATTATCCAAATGAAGTGCGTTTATACCTTGGTGTTAATCACAAGTTTATTGAAATGTGCTGTACACCAGTTGCACAACTTGAGTAGGTACGGGGCCAGATAGTGCCCCGGGGGATATGTAATGTTGAGGAGCTCCTGTTTATTTTTCTACGAAGACATGATGAGGTGTCCACATCATCTGTTGTGTCAGTGTGAATCTTAATAAGCTTAATGTTTTCTTCCATCCAGCATTCACATGCCTACAAAATAACTGAACTGTAAAATAATCTTATGTAATAAAGTAAACACCTTGTAAAAACCATCACTTTTAAAAACAAAAGTTCATATTTTAATTCATACCCAAATGTTATTGACTTGTTGCCCATTAAATGTGTCACATGGTAAATTTATATAGCTTTTATTGATGTTTACATGCAGCAGGTAAAAAAACTGAATTCTGGTTAATTTTCGATTATTTTTCAGTTGGTTGCGTGGTCAATAGTTCCACCAAAGCGCTGTTGTACATTCTGTTATGGAGCTGGCTGGGAATCCTGGACTGTTGGTCCTCAGTACACTGTGGAAGAGAGAGGTGTAATGAGTGAGTTGCAGTGAACCTCGTGTGAAGCACGTTAACACCTGCCATTCTGCTTTTGAACTGTGCTGTTCCTTATTGTGCCAGTAGGTGGCGGTTGAGGAGGCAGTTCAAATTAAAATACTACTCACCTGCACTGCTGTTCAGGCTGGAAGACATGTAGCTGCTGCTTCCACTTCCCAGCCCTCCAAATCCACCTCCATAACTGGCTGCAAACCCTCCGCCCAAGCCATAGCCACCACCTCCACCCAGTGCATACCCAGCCCCGCCTCCTCCCAGGGCTAGCCCAGCCCCGCCTCCTCCCAGGGCTAGCCCAGCCCCGCCTCCTCCAACGGCTGTCTTAGACATGTGAACTGTCACACCACCACCTGACTTCATTCTGAAAGATGAGTGACACAAATAAATGACTCATGGTCATAGGTGTAAGACACTAAAGAGTTGTCTGGGTGGATGATGTAATAGACCCTTGCCTCGTCTCCTCACTGTCCAGGAGCTTCTTGTAAGCTGTGATCTCCACATCTAGAGACATTTTGCTGGCCAGCAATTCCTGGTACTCCTGGCCGTAATGAGTAATTTGCTGTAAGAAGAGCATGATTCATATGTTATGAAAGTCTTTTATTGTTATGTTGTGTCTTAACTGCTTTACACATGTTGAGGACTACAAAAGCAGCTTGGTTAGATCTCTAACCAGTAACCAAAGGTTAGTTATTGTAGGTCAGAGCTGGCAAGGTGAAGAAATATTAGTTGATCTGTACTTGAGCAGTCAATGCTCAAATGCTTCCAGGTGGTCCCTACAGCAGCTCCCACACCGCTCCAATGTGGAGGGATTTGGATAAAAGTGAAGCTACAATTTAGTCTTGACAATTATAGAATAAAATAATGGGATCTTTCCAATCTCTACCTTTCTGATGTCATCAAGTTGTGACTTGAGTGTCAGCACCTGCTCCTGATACGTCTCTGTGTGGGAGCTGGACTGAGACTCTGCTTCATCTACCTGAGACTCCAGCTGGATGTTCTACAACACAGGCCCATCCTGAACATTAGCTTCAGTTAATACATTCAATATTTATGAAATATTACAAACAGTGAAATTTGAATCCAGAATGCTGATTGGCGTGATATATGAGAAGGTATGACATCACATAATGGTTTACTAATTTAATTGTGTTGGCTATACCGGGGTGAGTCATGCATACGAACAGCAATTGGCCTTTGTATATTGGCCATGTACCACACCAATGGTGTAACATATTGATTCCACTCTAAGAACACGTAAAATTTCAGAAGGTATTCTACATACAGAGTGTTCCTGTGTCCATTACATGGTAGTAAGCGTACCAAGGTTTTGAGCCGGTCAATCTCCCTTTGTACTGAATCAATCTGGAGTTTGTACATGCGTAGCTCCTCTTTGCTTTGGGTCAGAGTCTGGGTACTGGGGTGGGCGGTCAGGGACATCATGGAGAGCTGGGTTTTGGCATGGAAAACAGGAGATTTCCTTCACTAGGTTTGAAAGTTGCAGCAAACTAACACAATTTACTAGTAGATGGAAGCAATATTCTTAAAGAAGCAGCACTGTGACAGTAGACTAAAACATGGTGTGGTATTGTCATGTCATACTACGACCTCCCACTAGAGGGAGACAGATACACGGATCAGAATGCGAGAGGCTGTTATGTGTAAATAGTACCTGGTGAGCTGGGTATAGTGCAACACAAAGGTAATGTAATACAAGATGGGTGGACACACTTATCATGCATACGTACACTGTCCTGCACCGACAGCAGAGCATCCTGTTTGCTGCGTTGGGCCAGGGCTTCATAATGGGCCTTGACGTCAGACAGGGCAGAGGTCAGGTCCTGAGCCTGGGCCGTATTGTCCACTGAGATGGAGACAGCTGACCTCACACTGCCTGTTACAATGTTCCTGACCTCCTTCACCTTCTATAATACACAACAGGGCAGGAACTGCGTCATTCCATTTGCAGTTGTTTTAATCTTCCATAGTGATTCTATATGATATAAAATGAATCTTTCACAAATGAAATGCAAATAAATATTAATTTCAACTCTGCCAATCCCTATAAAAAGCATATAATGCATACATTTAATGTCAACAAAGTGTTTAAAGAGTAGATTATTGAAATAAGTGATAACAAATATCAATGTATTTTGTTTTAGAGCACTAGATAATGTAGCAGGGATAAATTCATTAGTATTTTAGCAGGTATGTTTAGATATTTACAACATGTACACATTTAGTAACCATTATCCCTGAGTTCTGCAAAACAAATCATTTTACAGTGGTGATGTGACAGAACAGTATGCAGCCATTTTACCACTCTTATCAGTGGTAGACTAACATACAGATTTTACACTGTCATGTTTATTCAAGTGGTTTACAAAGTATAAAAAATGTTTTTTCACGCTGCTTTATAACCTATAAAAAAAAACATTTGAACCAAAAAATTTATTGGATTTACATTGTGGAGTTTAGAATTTGGATAATTTGTTCAAAGACACGTTTAGCACCAACTTTTGAATGATCACAAAGATTTTTTTCCCTATTTTCCTCCCTTCCCAATTCCCTGTAATCCTGCCTTGTTGGCAGCTCCACAACTCCTTGTACAGATCTGTGAGATGATGAGGTTTAGTCAGATCATGCATGGAATGATTACGTTCACCGACTATACTTCTGCAATTGAATTTACAGGCACCCAATCTGAACACAAGGAGTCGCTGGAGAGCGATGTGGCAGGATAGGTAATCGGACTTGGGCAGCGCTATGCCAATTTGCGCTGCCTCATGCAGGAGGCCCGGGGAAAGTTGGAGAACCCATGGTCAGGCTCGAACCCATTACCATCAAAACATAGACTGTCCAACAACGCAATGACTTAGCCCACTACGCCACGCAGACCCCCACTAGCACCAATTTTATCTGATGAAATGACAATAAATACAATTTTAAGATCAATTAATGAAACTAAATATTTTTTGTTTAATTATAAAAATCTTACTCTAAAAAGATTTTTCTGATTTTCAAGAATCCGTTTATACATTTATTGTGCATACTGATATATATCAGAGAAAGTATTGTTTTAAATGATTGATAGTGGCAAATGAACTCTATGAGCACATTTGGGACAACAACTGTAGTAAATATAGCATTGGTAATGTCCCTTAACTTTTAGGTCTGTAGAATAATTCACTGAATCTAAAATGTATTTTTTCTTTTCAGATACGGATAGGATACTGAACTGGTCACATAGGATTGGTATTGTGAAATGATAATACGGTGAAAACTTATGATCGGTCTGGTTCAGCTGTGATGATCATCTGAGTGGGTTAGTCAGAGAGATGTTAGGTGTTGAGTGCCATCTCTGAGGTTGTCTGAATCTCCATAATTGATGGGGAGACATTTCTTTTTAGCGCCTGGGCAGGAGACTGTCTCCAGTGGGCTCTGGAAGAGATGCTTTCACTGGTTGAGTAGACAGGGAATGGTGCTTATGTAGAATTTGAATAAACTATCTCAGAGAACGGGAACCAAGAGAGAAAAAATATGTTGATGTTTGTTCATTTATGAGAGCCTGATGTGCTCTGAATCCGCTTCCCCCTCCACCGCAAAGTTTAGCAAGAATTAAGAAGTGCTACTTTTCCATTTGCCAGTAAAGGTTTGTTATGATATACTCACAGCATCATACACTTGCTTTGACAGGCCAATCTGATCTTCTAGTCGGCCAATGTTGGTTTGAAGCTCAAAAATGTTCAGGTACAGATTATCCACCTCCTGTTAAAGCATGGGAATAGTGGTTATAGGAGATTCATTTAAATTTCTTGAATAATTGTTGGATAGGTTAATGACAACAACATGTCTCCGTACCTCTTTTAATGTGGTCCAGTCCATCTCTAATGCCTTGGTTTGGGCTGACTCCTCCTCAAACCTTTTGATATAAAAAACAATCTGAGGTTTTTAAATAGATTAACCGAGACAAATGCATGTATGACGTTGAATATAAATAATGCTTACAATTTTGCTTTATAAGTTTTAAAGAAAATAAATTGGCTCTGGAAATGGTGGTATTGCTACAAGAAATTGTCATGTATAGACTATATTATGGCTCACTGTCCCCACCATAATCTGTGTTTTATTTATATATATATATATTTATTGGGGTATTCGGTATATATGTTTTTAAATGTCAGTAGGAAGCAGAGGCTTGTGGGACAGTGTTGCCAGGGCTGTGTGTTGTGTGGTCTGGATTTGGAAGTTTAACCAGCTATACAAACCTCTGGCATTTTTGGGTGTAATCTGGTTCAGTTTACTGTACTGTATATTCTGGGTCATAGTACTGTGTTTTTTATCACTGTCCTCACTCTGCTTTGAATTCTGTTTTACTGTGTCAACTCTTCTTTTTGTTCAGGGTCAGTGTTCTTTATTTTGGATCACTGTTCTGTATTCTGGGTCAGTGTTCTGTATTTTGGATCACTGTTCTGTATTCTGGGTCAGTGTTCTGTATTTTGGATCACTGTTCTGTACTCTGGGTCAGTATTCTGTATTTTGGATCACTGTTCTGTACTCTGGATCACTGTTCTGTACTCTGGGTCAGTATTCTGTATTTTGGATCACTGTTCTGTACTCTGGATCACTGTTCTGTACTCTGGGTCAGTATTCTGTATTTTGGATCACTGTTCTGTACTCTGGATCACTCTTCTGTACTCTGGGGAGTGTTCTGTATTTTGGATCACTGTTCTGTATTCTGGGTCAGTGTTCTGTATTTTGGATCACTGTTCTGTATTCTGGGTCAGTGTTCTGTATTTTGGATCACTGTTCTGTATTCTGGGTCAGTGTTCTGTATTTTGGATCACTGTTCTGTACTCTGGGTCAGTGTTCTGTATTTTGGATCACTCTTCTGTACTCTGGGTCAGTGTTCTGTAGTTTAGATCACTGTTCT
>JACXGM010017566.1:7422-19749 GCA_016801145.1 Umbra pygmaea | reverse complement strand
GCTAAGGTACAAACAAGGGAAATCCACAGGCAGAATACTTCAAACAATTCAGAGGTCAGACCGGAAAAGCTAATATGGCTAAGGTACAAACAAGGGAAATCCACAGGCAGAATACTTCAAACAATTCAGAGGTCAGACCGGAATAGCTAATACATGAATGCTCAGTAATAAGATTTGTACTTACAATACCTCGCAAAGAAGCAAGGAGAGGTGTGTGACTTAAATACAAAATGGCGTGAGCAGGTGTGGTGAATCAGGATAATTGAGTCCGGGTATGGGAACTGTAGTTCTGAGGAGGCATGACTAAGGAAGCTGTAGTACTGTGAAAGGGAACAGGAAATGTTACAGAGTCCGGTAATGGGAAATGTAGTTCTGAGCAGCATAGACCAAGGAAGTGGCTGTTTCCATCAAAGGGGAACTGGGAAACGTTACAACTTTCTCCCATGGAGAAATATATATATATATATAAAATTGTTTTGTGTAAATTGATTTGGATACGTCATTCATTATATTTCATTATATTTGGTGTGAATTTCTTCTCTGTGAGTTTTGAGCCCTTTTTTTTATGTTATATGACTGATTAATTGTTGCTCAAAATGAACTGAGAATGTGTTTGTTACTCACACCCTGACAAAGGTTTGTAGCCGCTGTCACCTTTAAAAAAAAAATTAAGCCATGATGAAATAAAGGCTTTTAAATTTTTTTACAATAATCGATTGCCTTGTAATATCTGTTCTATTTGAGCTGAAACATCCCCAACATCTAAAGAGCACCAAGGAATTCACACTCTGTGCAGCACTATTTCAGCATTTTTTACTTTTTTTTAAACTTTTTTTTTACTCTGCTTTCAGCCTCGTGGCTTTCTACACTGCTGAGGTCTGCGGTTATTCCCCGGCAACACACAGTCTGTCGTGTGTTAATGCTTACTTATTTTCAAACCGCTTATCTTTTGTATGGTTTTGTGCACAACAGTTAAAAGGAAACTGTCAGGGTATTGTTATAACCCTAAAGTGCAATGTTATATCCAACCCACTAGGGGGACTCCAGCATAAGAAATGACAGACCAGCAAGCAAGACAGGTGTTCATGAGCATAAAGCGTCTTACAACATGGTTCCATGTAGCTCTTCAATAAACCTGATAAAGACGATAAAAGCCTCCTTATATATGCATTCAAGACAGACACATCTGTTCATTATTTTTCCACGCGTTCCGTCCTTTAGTGTTATTGTTACTGATGTAAAATTATATTGATTGGTGCATCATCGTGCCCATTCTTCAGTCTCCCTCCTGCTACCAAGCACATCAAGCCCACAATAAAGTCAGATAAACCTTGTCCGGACATCTACTCCTACTTGAGTGCAGGTAAGTTTTATATATTTATATATATACACACTCACCTAAAGGATTATTAGGAACACCATACTCATACTGTGTTTGACCCCCTTTCGCCTTCAGAACTGCCTTAATTCTATGTGGCATTGATTCAACAAGGTGCTGAAAGCATTCTTTAGAAATGTTGGCCCATATTGATAGGATAGCATCTTGCAGTTGATGGAGATTTTTGGGATGCACATCCAGGGCACAAAGCTCCCGTTCCACAACATCCCAAAGATGCTCTATTGGGTTGAGATCTGGTGACTGTGGGGGCCATTTTAGTACAGTGAACTCATTGTCATGTTCAAGAAACCAATTTAAAATTATTCAAGTTTTCTGACAGGGTGCATTATCCTGCTGGAAGTAGCCGTCAGAGGATGGGTACATGGTGGCCATAAAGGGATGGACATATTGGAAACAATGCTTAGGTAGGCTGTGGTATTTAAACGATGCCCAATTGGCACTAAGGGGCACTAAGTGTGCCAAGAAAACATCCCCCAAACCATTACACCACCACCCCCAGGCTGCACAGTGGTAACAAGGCATGATGGATCCATGTTCTCATTCTGTTTACCCCAAATTCTGACTATCATCTGAATGTCTCAACAGAAATCGAGACTCATCAGACCAAACAACATTTGTCCAGTCTTCAACTGTCCAATTTTGGTTTGCTCTTGCAAATTGTAGCCTCTTTTTCCTATTTGTAGAGGAGATGAGTGGTACCCGGTGGGGTCTTCTGCTGTTGTAGCCCATCCGCCTCAAGGTTCTGCGTGTTGTGGTTTCACAAATGCTTTGCTGCATACCTCGGCTGGAGTGGTTATTTCAGTCAAAGTTGCCCTTCTATCAGCTTGAAGCAGTCGGCCCATTCTCCTCTGACCTCTAGCATCAACAAGGCATTTTCGCCCACAGGACTGCCGCATACTGGATGTTTTTCCCTTTTCACACCATTCTTTGTAAACCCTAGAAACGGTTGTGTGTGAAAATTCCAGTAACTGAGCAGATTGTGAAATACTCAGACTGGCCCGTCTGGCACCAACAACCATGCAACGCTCAATATTGCTTAAATCACATTTCTTTCCCATTCTGACATTCAGTTTGGAGTTCAGGAGATTGTTTTGACCAGGATCACGCCCCTAAATGCATTGAAGCAACTGCCATGTGATTGATTGAGTAGATCATTGCATTAAGGAGAAAATGAACGGGTGTTCCTAATAATCCTTTTAGGTGAGTGTATATATATAAAGTTATATTTTTATAAGTTAAAATGCCACTTTTGCTGACATATAAAATTGTTATTGGTTTCAATGATTGATTGTGTGATTGTGGCACTCCTGATGATTTAACTATCTATCTAGTTTGAAAGCTCAGATGTTTTCATTTTTAAATGGGCTGCATGTAACACCTAGTGTGTCAAAACATGCCTTACAATCCCTGTACAAAGCAATATTTTTTATAGTTTAATCTGATATTAATTGTACTTGTCCCCTCGGACCTCAGGACAAAGTGGTGGTGTTGTTACTGTTTTCCGAGACACTTTTTAAATGCAGATTACTATCCACAGTAACCTATTTGAGCTTTGAGGTACAGTTACTAATGGTTGATTGATACTCTGGATTTTTTTTACTGTGCTTTGGTATATAGACCTCCTAAACCGAACAGGGATTTCATCTAGCATTTCTCTGATTTTCTCTCTGGATTGGTGTCTCGCTGTGATAAACTTTTGGTCCTCGGGGACATTAATGATCATTAATGCTGCCCATCAAAGCCACTGGTCAATTAATTTCTTTCTCTTATTGAGTTTTTTAACTTCACAGAGCATGTTACTGGTTCTACCCATAAGAAAGGTCATACTCTAGATCTTGTGTTATCATTTGGTATTTCTGTATCGAATTTGGTGGTTTCAGATGTGAGCATTTTCAACCATTATTCAGTGGTATTTGATGCTGTTTGTCCTCATACCCATTCAACCTATTCCCAGCCTTTACATTATGCTAGGACCATTAATTATTCAACTGCTAACCTTTTTTTCTGAATTTTATTTATCATGTTACAGATTAAGTCCTAGGTGGAGAGGACACTGAAGTGCTGGTTGAGGCTTTTACTAAGTCATGTATCCTTGCCTTAGACTGTGTTGCCCCTCTTAAATTAAAGAAACATAAGGGAACCTCTCAACCTTGGCTTAGCAATGCTACCCGCTCTCTTAGACAGGAGTGCAGAAAAGCTGAACAGAAGTGGAAGAGAGATAAACTCTAAATTTCTAATGAGATGTTAAAAGAATCCCTGGCTATCTATCAGAAGGTATTAAATGAGGAAAAAAATATTTTTTTCTCGAAGGTCATTTCAACGCAAATTGGCCGAAAGTAATGTTTGACTTAATTGATTGTACTTTAAACCCCTCAAAAAATGTTATGAGAGATGCCACTCAAGAGACTTTTGGAGAGTTTTTATTATTTTTACTCAAAAATTTTAGAAGATTAGAGGTGCAATTGTACTTTCGCATTCCCGTTCATCAATTAATCCTGTTAATTAAAACTTTTTCACTAACTTTGAACAAGTTTCATCAACGCAGCTGGCAGACATAGTTACGAAAATGGTAGCTGCAGACTAGATATTCTCATCTTCTTAAAGATGTTTTTCCTACTGTGATTCTAGCCTACCAGCTATAATTAACAGCTCCTTGATGAGTGGAGTAGTACCAAACAGTTTCAAACATGCAATTCTTCATCCCCTGTTAAAAAAACGAATTCGCATCATACAGAATATAACAATTAAAGACCCATTTCTAAACTGCCTTTTATCTCCAAGATTCTAGAGAAAGTGGTCTACACACAACTATATTCATTTTATTTATTTTATTTAACCTTTATTTAACCAGGTAAGTTGACTAAGAACAGTTTCTTATTTACAGCAACGACCTGGGAGCAATTAGGGTAAAGTGTCTTGCCCAAGGACACAACGACATTTGGCTCAGTCGGGAATCGAACCTGCAACCTTCTGACTACAGGTCTGACTCCCTACCCACTGAGCCATCTGCGCCCCATATTTGAATACTTTTGAGATCTTAGACACATTCCATTCGGGCTTTAGGATCTGTCATAGCACAGAATCTGCATTACTCAAGGTCACCAATGACATTTTATTATCGTGGGACTCAGGATCACGTCATCCTAGTTTTATTAGACCTAAGCGCTGCCTTCGATATGATTGATTATGAGATTCTTCTCAACCGTCTGGAGTTTTAGGTTGGTGTCCAGGGTACAGCCCTTTAGTGGTTTGCCTCATATTTAATAGACAGGACAGTTGCTGTGAATCTGGGAAATTTCTATTCCCCAGTGGTCCCCTTAGCTTGTGGTGTGCCTCATGGGTCGATTCTAGGACCATTCCTGTTCTCTCTGTATATGCTTCCCCTAAGCACTATTTTTTGGAAGCATGGCATTGCATACCACTGTTATGCAGACAATCTCCAGTTTTATTTCCCTGTGAGCTTAGACAAAACCTGCTCGCTGGACAAAGTACTGTAATGTTAGAGTGACATTAAACGTTGGCTCTCTAGTAACTTTCTTCAATTAAATGAGAGTAAAATTGAGGTTTTGATTGTAGGTTCTCCCATCTCACCTACCCAGTGTTGCCATGTCCGCAGTTTTCTAGCCAAATTGGGCGATTTCTTTATCAATTTGGCCGTAGAAAATATATTGGTCGCGGGTTGCGTTTTTTTGGGCTATTTTTGAACAACCACAGCTGCAGCATTTTCCTTTACATAAAGACATGTGACCAAGGCTGTATGTTGCAGCCTGTGCCTGGTGTGGGAGGAGCTACTGCGTGTGATGTGTATTAAAGAGGGAGAGAGTAGATCGTTTTGAGAGAGAGAGACTGCTACGTGCATATTCAGGTGTGGGAGGAGCTACTGCGTGTGATGTGTATTAAAGAGAGGGAGAGAGTAGATCGTTTTGAGAGAGAGAGAGACTGCTACGTGCATAGTCAGGTGTGGGAGGAGCTACTGCGTGTGATGTGTATTAAAGAGAGGGAGAGAGTAGATAGTTTTGAGAGAGAGAGAGACTGCTACGTGCATATTCAGGTATGGGAGGAGCTACTGCGTGTGATGTGTATTAAAGAGAGGGAGAGAGTAGATCGTTTTGAGAGAGAGAGAGACTGCTACGTGCATATTCAGGTATGGGAGGAGCTACTGCGTGTGATGTGTATTAAAGAGAGGGAGAGAGTAGATCGTTTTGAGCGAGAGAGACTTCTACGTGCATATTCAGGTATGGGAGGAGCTACTGTGTGTGATGTGTATTAAAGAGAGGGAGAGAGTAGATCGTTTTGAGAGAGAGAGACTGCTACGTGCATATTCAGGGCAAGCGGAACAGAAAAATGTGCACAAATGGCTCAAAGGTCATGATAATTGATGTAATTGGTTTAGTGCCTACAAAACAACTTAAGTAAAAAGCTTTATTTTGCACCATAATTTAATTTTGTTGGTTCTTCAGAACAGAAAATTCATCAGAAAGTAGAAATCAGAGTACATCACAATATGCTATAGAAACGTGAGAAAGAAAAAAAAACATGTTCATGAAGAAAAATCATGTTTACTAGCATACTAGACACCTAAACAACATTTAATGGACAAAATATGGAAGAAAATATTGCAAAGACTAGGAAAAAGAAAAGGGTTTAATGGAATGGATTAGGAGCATCCCAGCAGATGACAGTAAAGCACAATAAGCGTATGTGATAGCAAAAAAGTTAACTTTTTATTTTTTTAAACACTAAAAAATAATAATAAAATCATTTTTATTTGTGATAAAAAAAAGTAAAGTGTTGCAGTAAACACCATGAGAAAAGTGCTGTGGATATAGATGAACAGGAAATTGAGTTCTGTACTCTGTACTCTCATTCTTGCTGATCCTCGAACTCATTCCTGATCATCTTTGTATTTTTATTTGTCTTGCTCACTGAACGTGGAGATAATTAACTACCTCAGGCACCTTTCCTGCATAATCAGGCCACCCATTCCTGATGAAGCCCCTGACTGTCTAGAGCTGCCTATCATTTTCAGTGTGCTATCTTAGCTCTGCCATCCTGTGTGGTGTGGCCGGGACCTGACTTATGACAGCCTCTATATGTGCTGCCACCTCCTCATGAACTACCCCATCTCCAAAACATTGCTCTGGGCTCCTAGAGAGCGCATCTGCTACTGCCAATGTTTTGCCTGGTGCATGCTCTGCTGTGGCATTGAAACGCATGAGTCTCATTAATAGCCTCTGGGACCTGATTGGGACACAGTCTAAGTCTTTACTGTTCATGGGAGGCACCAAGGGTTTGTGATCGGTAACCAGCCTAAAGCCGTCCAGTCCGTAGAGGTATTTGTCGAACCGTTCACAGGCCCACACACTTGCCAGGCACTACTTTTCGATCTGAGCGTACCTTTTCTCAGCATAGCTTAATCGTCTGGAACAGTAGGCCACCGGCTTCCAAAGATCCCCGCGCTGCTGGAGTAGAACACCCCCCAGCCCGTAGCTGCTGGCGTCTGCTGACACAATGGTGGGCTTGCTGACATCATAGAAGCTAAGTACAGGAGCTGTGGCTAGTGTAGTCTTCAAGTTCCTGAACGCCTCGCACTGTGCAGGTCCCCATGTCCACACTGTGTCCCCTTTTAGTAGCTCATACAGTGGGTGGGCCACTATTGATAACTCAGGAACAAACTTGGCTAAATAATTTACCATCCCTAAGAATCTTTTGAGTTCCATCTCATTTTGGGTCTGTTTGGGGCTGTTTGGGTCAGCCCTTACACCTGTCTCGTCTATCAGGTGACCCAGGAAGCGAACCTGTCTCTGTTTGAACTTGCACTTCTCCTGGTTCAACTTAAACCCTGCTGCCTCGATGACCTTCAACACCTCAGCTAGGCATCGGTCGTGTTGCTCCTCTGTCTCTCCATGAACCAAAATATTGTCCATAAAGATCTCTGCCCCTTCTAGGCCGGCCAGAGTCTCCGCCATTTTCCTCTGGAAAATCTCAGGAGCACTAGTTATTCCGAAGGGAAGACGACGGAAGGCGTATCTCCCGAATGGTGTGATGAAAGTGGTGAGCATCCTGCTCTCCTCATGCAGGGGAATCTGATAAAACCCACTTGCTGCCTCCAGTGACGTGAACACTTTTGAACCGACGAGCCTTGGCATTATTTCTTCCACCGTGGGCATGACATACGTCTCCTTAGGTCTGCACATACGCGGACCTCCCTCTTGTTTGGTTTCAGTACCGGCACCATAGCGGCGCACCATTCTGTCGGCTGTGTTACTTTTTCTATTATGTCCTCATCCTCCATGCACTGCAGTTCCTTCTTTACCAGCGGTATTAGAGGCAGGGGTATCCGCCTGGCTGTCTGCACTGCATATGGCTGGGCATCCTCACGCAAGGCTATTGTGACTGGCTCAGTTTTCAATAGTCCACTTGATCCAAACACTCCACTAACCTCAGCCATCCTCTTTACTAACCCCATTTTTACTGCTTCTTCGCGGCCTAGTAAGCAGCTTTTACCATCTATAACGTACACGTTAAGAGAGTACTTTTTTCTTTATGTCTAGTGGAACCCTGGAACATGCCTATATGCACCTGAGATCACCCCCTGGGCTTACAAAACGTGTGTCTGGAGGCTCTAGCTTTATTTTAGGACTCATCTTTTTAAATGTCCCTTTATCAATAATGGTAGCGTCAGCTCCTGTGTCGATTTTGAAGGTTACTACCACATTGTTTACAGGTAAGCCAACAGTCCATGTACCCTTATTATCCTCCCTGTCGACTGCTCCTAGGAAGTATGTCTGTCCAGGCTGTTCACTTGTGACTTCTCTCACTGCCTTAGAGTGACATCTGCGTTCCCAATGTCCTTCCTTGTGGCAGTTGTTACACTTGCTTTTTAATGCAGGGCAATGGCTTTCATTAGAGTGTTGTGGCTTACCGCACCTCCCACACTCATCCTTTGTATTGGCTCCCTGGCTGCTGTTCTCACGTTGCTGACCCCTTTTCCTATACTGTCCAACGTTCCCTGTGACAGCATTGACGTTGGCCAGCAGAGTGTCCGGACGATTGATTTGAAGATTAACCTGCCGCGTTATCGCCTCTGTCTGGCGCACACTTTCAACCACTTGTGCCAACGTCAGGTCTGCTTTGAGCTGGAATTGATGGCGGAGCCCCTGATCCCCACCACAAGGCGATCCCTTATATGTTCATCTCTCAAATCCCCGAATTGACAGTGCTCTGCCAATTCGTATAATGTCCTGATGTACATCTCCGCCGTTTCTCCGGATTGTTGGCTCCGTTGGTAGAAACATGCACGCTTGTGGATGATGTTGCGTCGTGGAATAAAGTAGTCGTCAAACTTTTTCATGACCAACTCAAAATCTTTCTTATCGTCCTCCACTTCAAACTCAAATGAACTGAAAATCTTTTCAGCTTCACTGCCCATTGCATATATCAGCGAACTCACTTGAATCTCGCCGTCATCTTTGCTTAGCTTCGTGGCTAACCGAAAGCGGCAAAATCTCTGTTTCCACTCCGACCAGTCGGTTGGGTTCTCAAATTTAAACTCGCTCGGCGGGCTAAACTTCGCCATGTCTTATGTACTGACACACAGGCTATTCTGACACCATGTAATGTCTGTAGATATTCTCTACAGACATAAAGAAGTGATACTTAGGTTGCTTTCACACCTGCCTAGTTTGGTCCATTTAAAACGAACCCTGGAGCGGTTGGTCGGATAGTCTGGTTCGTTTGGGCTGGTGTAAAAGCTCATCCGAACTCTGGTGCGGACCAAACAAACGAACTCTGGTCCGCTTCAAAACGGGGGTCTCGGGCCGCTTCAAAGTGAACTAGAGTTCGGTTCAATTTAGGTGTGAACGCGATTCGACCTAAATACAGAAAGCAAACCAAAAAACAATGTATTTTATAACATTTCCACTGGAGATCATTTTTTCTAGTGTAGCATACTGTGATCGGAATAACAGTTCTCAGCCTAGAATCAGGATAACATTTTAAAATCAATAGCCAATTTGGTGTCAAATGAATTTAATTCTACAGTAGTCTGGTAATAAGCAAGATATGTAGAGTGAGCGGTTCATCGTTTTGCCTCGGGTATAATTCGAAATGACCTGTTTTTTTCTAAGTCTGTTCCCCGTAGGATAGTGTTTCCACCTGTTAAAATGATTAGCAACTCTCCGTAGTTAGGAATTGGTTTAGGGAGGAGAAATACTTGTCTCATTCGAATAATGAAATGCTCCACAACTCCATGCCTTGTATTACAATATTTGATTGATGGAAACACCAAAGCAAAACCAAAAACCCCAAGATTATATACGTTTGGTGTTGTTCCATTTTTTCTGAGACCAGGAAGTAACGGCGAGTTTGCCTTAAACTTTTCAAAGGAATTCCATTGCTAGGCAACAGCCTGGCCATGTGACATGTGTTGACAGTGTTTGGTGCGTTTGACAAAGTGCAGTGTGAAAGTAAACCGAACCAAATGAAAAATGAAACAATGTTGCAACTTCACCCCCGAATCGCACCGAGTCTACTGAACTATAGGTGTGAAAGCGACCTTAGAAGACAACCAAACGTGAGTTCTGTTTGTGTTCGGTTTATTCACCTTGTTCGCATCCTTGCACTGTATCCTGGTCTCCCTTATATATCCTTGCTATGCCTGACCCCTCCTGGTCACTACCTGTCATTACACATAGGCTTTGGTACTGCTAGCAAAGGAAAATTGGACTGTAAATATTCTCCCTGACTGAGACTCTGACAATTCCATTGGAGTTACATGAGGAACCATTTTGATAACAACATGAAACAACGGAGCACCTGTTCACCCCAAATGCTGCATCAAAAGTGTATGTAAGTGTTATTTCATTATATTAATTATGTTTTTACATAAACATGTTATTATTTCTTACTTCAAATACTATTTTACTGGTGTATTGTATGAGCACACAACTAGTTAGCTGCTAAGCTAAGCTTAGCTAAGCATTGGGCCTTCCTGCAAAAGGATCATTGTATTATGATTTGTTATGCTACCAGTTCCTCACAAAAGCCGATACACTAAGTGAACACATTTATTACTGTATTATTTTAACATTTAGTCAAAATAACATGCAATATGTTTGTTTTATTTATATAAATAAATAAAAGGGTAAATTCGGATGATACATGTTTTGATAACACGTAACGTAGTGTAAACCTACAGCCGGTGAATTGTATCAATACAGAAATATTTGCCATGCTTCTAGCTGAGTGAAATCCTTTGTTTACTAAACTAGGCATGTACATAATGACGACGCTATGCCTGTAATAACGACGCTAGGTTTATAGTAACGATGCTTAGGCCTGTAATAGCATAGTTGTTTTATAGTGTAACAACAAACAATGTATTGTATGAATTGAAAAATAATTGCCATGCTACTAGCTGAGTGAAATCCTTTGTTTGCCAGGCTAGGCATGTAAATAATGATGACGCTATGCCAACAATGTCTCCACTAAGTCAGAAAAATGCTAATAACAACACATTTATTACTGTATAATTTTTATATTTAGTCAAAATACAACGTGATCTCTCAGAAATCCGTGATACTACCACGGATACTTAACTTCAAACTCTGTGGCAGTTCCACGGAATGGCTGAATATTCCGTGGAACTGCCACGGATCCTTAACTTCTATAAACATGCGTATAAACATGCGACTCACATACCAAAGGTTGCGAGTTCGAATCCATGCGGACACTTTGCATATATTCTGTTTTCTATACCAACGCGATGCAGAGGTGTTGCTTTTTTATCATTTTTTTTTACTAACTATCACCATGGTTACAAACAATACATAGCGAAATAATACAAGTTACATCGAGTTAGAAGCAAGGTTTCTGAGTGGTTAAGGTTAGGTTAGGGGTTTGGGAAAGGCTTACATCGAATTAACGGCAAGGTTTCTGAGTGGTTAAGGTTAGGTTAGGGGTTTGGGAAAGGCTTACATCGAATTAACAGCAAGGTTTCTGAGTGGTTAAGGTTAGGTTAGGGGTTTGGGAAAGGCTTACATCGAGTTAACAGCAAGGTCTCACTGTGCGCCAATCCCAGACTTTTCTGTGAAACTGCCACGGATTTTGATCCGTGTTCATTTCACAGAATTATCTGCCATTCCGTGGAACTGTCACGGATTCTGGGGTTCATATTCCTTGGCAGTCTTACGGATTTCTAAGAGATCAGGCTGTCAAAATAACATGCAATATGTTTGTTTTATTTATATAAATAAATAAAAGAGTAAATTCGGATTATGCATGTTTTGACACCACATAACTTAGTGTAATACTACAGCCGGTGTATTGTATCAATACAGACATATTTGCCACGCTTCTAGCTGAGTGAAATCCTTTGTTTACTAAACTAGGCATGTACATAATGACGACGCTATGCCTGTAATAACGACGCTAGGTTTATAGTAAAGATGCTAAAACCTGTAATAGAATAGTTGTTTTATAGTGTAACAACAAACAGTGTATTGTATGAATTGAAAAATAGTTGCCATGCTACTAGCTGAGTGAAATCCTTTGTTTGCCAGGCTAGGCATGTACATAATGAGGAAATATATAAATATAATGAGTCAGAAAAATACTAATAACAACATGTTTATTACTGTATTATTTATACATTCAGTCAAAATACTGTGAAATGTGTATTATACAGTGAAAAGTGAATTTTAGTCATATTTGTCAATGAATGAATGTACATGTGTTGGATAGTGCTGGATGGTAATAAGAACAATTTCAAAAGCCTGGTTTTAGGGTACAAAGTGCATATTTTTTATTGCTAAATCACTGAAGGTCACCATATATATATATATATAAATATATGTATATATATATATATATATATATATATATATATATATATATATATATATATATATATATATATATATATATAT
>JACXGM010017565.1:8702-19578 GCA_016801145.1 Umbra pygmaea | reverse complement strand
CCGCAGCATAATTATACACCACGCAGACCCCGCAGCATAATTATACACCACGCGGACCCCGCAGCATAATTATACACCACGCGGACCCCGCAGCATAATTATACACCACGCGGACCCTGCAGCGTAATTATACACCACGTGGAAGGATTTGAATACATTAACATGTTGAATGCTTTCAATGTCCATGTAAATGGCCACACATAGTCCCAGTCAGTTCCTCTAACCATCTTCATGGTGTGTGTGTGTCATGTGATGTGTAATACCAGAGAAAGTGGTTATTTTTAACAGCACCTGCTAGGGAAGGAAAATCAATACCCTGCCTGCTGTACTGGCTTAGACACACACACAGATAGATAGAGGGCTACAAACACAAGCCTGTAATATAAATACACAGACCCACAGAGCCGTTTGGTTGTCTTCTCCAATACTCACATCAACCCAGTCAATAAACATTTCATTTTACAAGTTTTATTTATTTAGTTTTATTTCATTAAAACCAAATACACACAATTGTTCCCTAGATCTAGACAAATGAATCACAATTCCTTTATAGTCTCAGTTTTATATAAAGATCTGTATCAACTGTATATGATTCTAAAGAGTTTCGAAGGTTACAAGATGCACAAATTAATTAGTAAGTAACATTATTATATTGATAATGGTATAATATAGTCATGTTATATTGTACTCTGGTAATGGCAGTGTAATATTATATTATACTGTACTATGGTAATTGTGATTAGCTGTATATTACACTCTGATGGAGTTATACGGTATGATACTAGTAATGTTGGGTAATATTATAGCGTATATACTGTACTGGTAATGGTTTTATTTTATTTAACCAGGTTGGCTGAGAGCTGATTCTCATTTGTAACAAGGTAAACACATAGCTCAACAGAATTTCACATAAAATACACAGGATACAAAATATTTCAAACAGTAAGATTGTATAAATTATAACTTTGAGGTCAATTTAAAGATTTTGTTCAATAAATCTGCTGTGGCGGCAGAGCAGTGGTAAACAGTAACACCAGTGGGTAAAAGGGAAAATGATAAGCAAATAACTGAACCCATGATTGTGTGCAAATAACAAAATCAAAGATGATGTGCAACAAAGTCAATGGGGAACAGAGGCGATTGGACAAAAAGAATGCAACATGACAGGTGTAAAAGCACTGTGATGGAAACGAGAGTCCAAATTAATATTTATTTTGTCAAGTCAAGTTTATTTTATATAGCATATTTCATACCACAAACATAGACTCAATGTGCTTCAAGACAATAACAAGCAAGAAAAAACATACAATACAACATACAAGATAGTACTGTAAGTCATTATATGTATAAAAATGAATGTTTTTCGTCTGCTATTAAAAGAAGAGACCGTTGTGGCATACTTGGTCACCAGTTCACCTGGCAAAGCAGTCCAGAGTGTAGGACCATAGTGACTGAAAACACCATAAGCTGATCAAGAGTTGATTCTAGGTTTAGTAAGAAGACCTTTACTAGACGATCTAAGGGATCTGGCCGGTGTGTTTTCAGTTAGCATGTCAACAACATAGGAGGGAGCAAAGCCATTCACAGCTTTAAAAACAAGTATAAGAATTTTAAAATCAATCATCAGTTTACTAAAAGCCACTAAAGTGAAGTTAAAACGGGAGTAAAATGCTCAAAACTTTTGGTTTTGGTTAAGACTCATGCCGCAGTGTTCTGAATAAGATGGATGAGATGGGTTTATTTAACACAAAGTGCATCACAGTAATCAAGTCTACTGGAAACAAAGAATGAACCAGCTTTTGACAGTTCGAAAAAGCATGTTTGCTAGCATGAGTAAGGGAGGATTTATCGTGGAATAGGAAGGCAATTCTCAATTAGATTTTGGATTGGAGATGGTTTATGTGGGTCTGGAAAGAGAGTGAGTAGTCTATCCAGATACTAAGGTAATTGTAGGTGTCCACCTATTCCAGCTCACAACTGTCCAAGGTGGTCTTGCTTGGTGGGCAGGTGGGGGCAGGTGTGGGCAGGTGAGGGCAGGTGAGGGCAGGTGTGGGCAGGTGGGGGCAGGTGGGGGCAGGTGGGGGCAGCGTAGAGTTGAAAATCATTTTGAGGAGGGATCAGACATGAGTATACTAACACAGAATAGATCTGTACAGTGAGACATTTTGCAACAGTTCCACCCCCTCCTTTTTTTACATGCGTGCCTCCCTAAAACACATACACACACGAACACACACGAACACACACGAACACACACGAACACACACGAACACACACGAACACACACGAACACACACGAACACACACACAAACACACGAACACATGAACACCCTTCTGGAGAGTTCTGATCATGGGAATGTGAGCACCTAACACACTGCAACAATCTGTATGTAGAAGCATTACGTTTCATTGATGTGGTCAGATGCAAGACTGTGACTGTCTTAGCTTGTCTTAGCTTGTCTTAGCTTGTCTTAGCTTGTCTTAGCGTGTCTTAGCTTGTCTTAGCTTGTCCTAATGACATAGTTGGGATTTAACCCGTCTTTGACTAACCAGCCCTCTTCACTCGCCATATTTCATTTTCCTTTTTCATGAAGATTGGAAGGATGATCTGCCAAATTAACATTGTTGGGAGTTTTTTCTGTTTTGTTTTCCTGTGTTTTCCCCATTGCCCTTGTTCTGTTTAGTGTGTGAGGCCGGGCGGGGCTCCTACCTGATTCCAATCTCCTTCCTGATTGTTTACCACCTGCAAGTCCTCAGCAACGATTGCCTACTTCACCCTCTACAGTATAAACCCTGGTCTCTTATTCCACTCTTCACCCTCTACAGTATAAACCCTGGTCTCTTATTCCACTCTTCACCCTCTACAGTATATACCCTGGTCTCTCTCTCCACTCTTCACCCTCTACAGTATAAACCCTGGTCTCTCTCTCCACTCTTCACCCTCTACAGTATAAACCCTGGTCTCTTATTCCACTCTTCACCCTCTACAGTATAAACCCTGGTCTCTTATTCCACTCTTCACCCTCTACAGTATAAACCCTGGTCTCTTATTCCACTCTTCACCCTCTACAGTATAAACCCTGGTCTTTCTATATAATTAACTCCCACCTATAATGCAGTATTCGTCACCTTTATTGTTTGAGAACAGAGAACAGCTAGATCTAGACCTTGGTGAGTCTACGATGCAACTGTTGAACGTAGTCTCTGTTGGCATCCCCACCGTGGCACAACGCTGGTCTCGCCTCCGGTCTGCCTGCACAACGCAGGCTCCCCTCCGGGGCGCCCCCGGCGAATCAGTCGGCTCCCCCGCAAGACAGGCCCCGGAAACCCGGACAGGCAACTCAGCGGCATCCACGGAATAGAGATGGCGATCAAGGTTAGTTTGTTGGATCTGTTCACTCTGTGTTGTATTACAAAAAAGAGTGCGTACCTGTGAAGCAGCAGTGTTGCGTTTTTGGTTAGCAGTATTTGCTTCCCCTCGCGGGCCAGGACACGGATGAATATCTCCAGATAGTAGTAAGCAGATTGTGATCAGCAAAGCATTGCTTTGTTTTGTCTTGATTAGAGGCTTGTGTTTCTTTGTAGGATGACACAGTTGTGGACACATGAACGTTATTCCCAACGCATGTTTCCCATAGCCAAGGTTTGTAGTGGCTTAATTTGTTTGTTTAATTTTTGTTTGGTCGGTATTGGTCCTCTCTGTATGCAGAATATATTCAACGGATTTCCCTGATATATTAATAGTAGTGGGCTTTAATAGATTTAAAATCAATCCATAAAATAAAAGTGCTACTGTCGCACCTGTCCTGCCATTTCCTGACTCCATATTGCCATAAGCCCAGTCTGCTTCAGTGCATTTGCCTATATTGCCTATATTGCTTCAACTAACAAACTAACAGCTATTGAATTACAGTTTTGTTTCATTTCCAGTAAATATGTTTTTTTCCAATCCTGTCTGCCTAGTGGGTCCCATTCTGTCCTGTAGCCAAAGCATAACAAACGTTATACGAAGGGATGCTTCCTCCTAGGTGTTACGTCCCGTAGTTCTGTTTAGTGTTTTCTATGAGGAGGTCTGTCCTGTCTGTGTGTTTGTTCTGCTCTCTGTGTGTTTGTTCCCAATGCAGGTGCTGTCAATCAACCAATCATCACTTATCACTGGCTCCTCCCCCCCGTTATCCGGAGCAGCTGTATCTAATCAACATGTCCCATCATGCCCTTCTGTGTTAGTATATATGTGTGGTTGTTGGACATAGTCAGAAGCTTAACACAGAGCATATCCTGTGTGATCTGTGCTATATTAATAATTTGTTTCCTTTTGTTTTCCCAGAGGGGGACAGGAACACTTGGGGAGTGTCAGGCAAGACGCCCTTGGGCTTACACCACCCGTAGGGATAACTCCATTGTATATGAGCACTAGGTCAGATCTGAGCACCCACTCCATGTATTTTTGTTAGGGCGCCTTGACCATGTGCCAGATATAATCGTGTTGTGTTTAGTGGGCTGGTTAGGGGAGGGGTATTCTATGTCAGTTCTTTGCTCTGGGTCCGCTCAGCCTCTCCTCCCAAACTATTAGTTACACTTTTACCGTGGCAATAATAAAGCCCTTTGTGAAACGGTGCCTGCTGGTGTTCTGTGTCCTTGCTCGCACCTACGACCTCATACTCCATTCTCTGACCACTTGGGCAGCGAGGTGGCAACCCACTCCCCTCCTGGGGAGGTAGAACGTAACATTTGGGTCTTTGTATAAAATTACTTTTAGGCGTTCCGTGTGGTATATTGTGATAACTCGCTGCATTGCAGGACAGTCTACGTCATGATAGTCATTGGTTCGAGCCTGACTATGGGTTCTTCGACTTTGCCCGGACCCCTAACATGAGGCAGCGCAAATTAGCATAGCGCTACCTGGGACTTGGGATAGATAAGTCAGATATACCTTACCACATCGCTCTCCAGTAACTCCTTTAACCTGCAAGTTCAATAATTATTGAGCAAATTCATCCCATGCATAAAATGACTTAAGACTTCTGGGTTGGAGGAGCAGTGTGAAAACAATTGGCTGGCTTGGCGACATGTGGTTTGATGAACCATGTGAGCACCCCTCACCATCGACCATCTCTCCAAGGAGTTGCGTAGCATCGTACAAGGCAGGGTTAGAAGGAACTGCCCTGGGGCATTGGGAATCATCTGTAGACCAGAGGGAAAAGTGCCCCCTACTGGCCCTCCAACACCACTTCCAGCAGCACTGGTCTCCCATCCAGGGACCTACCAGCCTGACCATGCTTAGCTTTAGAAGCAAACCAGCAGTTGAATACAAGGCTCTATTCTGCTGGCTAGAGTTGTCGTTCTGGGGCTGAACTAGTTTGTTGACCATTGAGAACAGGGTACGTGGGTTAATATTGGAACTATTGATGATGTAGAAGAAGTAGGAGGACCTGGCAGCACTGAGGGCATCTCTGTATGTGGAGATGTGATGTTTGTAGGCTTCAGTGTGGATGGTGAGCTCCATTGATCTAACCAGGCTTTCTTAACTCTGAGTGGTGCCAGGATGTTCAGGGAGGTAGACAGAGCACTGTTAAACTGGTTAGCCAGATGCAGTGTCAAAACCGAAGGTTTGATATTTGGGTTTGATATTTGGGTTGACCTTATTCTCTGTATATCAAGCCAAGATTTATATATCTGGCACTTTGTTGAACACTGTGCTAACTACCCTAAAATAGAGCTTCAATTACATAAAGCACCTTTCATGACCTACAGTTGCTCCTAAATGTGAGTAAAACTAAATGCTCCATCAAAAGCTCCACCCATCGAGCATAATCATCTGGATCTGAATTAGATTTCGTACCTCGGTAACCGGTAACCTCGGTAACCGGTAACCTCGGTAACCGGTAACCTCCAATCTAAAATATTATCCAGAATTTGTTTCCTGTTTCACAAGGCCTACTTCACTCATGCTTCTAAAATGTCCATCTTGCCAATCTTACACTTTGTAATATTATTTACAGCGTTGCTGCTAACTGTCTCATTACTAATTAGTTGGAGTTTGTCACCACACCATCTGCTTTGTCACCAACCCATTACTCTGCACACAGACTGGCCCTCTCTGAATAGTGTATGTCAAACACACTTGCACCAGCTTATCTACATGTCCCTGCTATGAAAATCCCCACTATACCTTAGTATACTTGTCACTATAGCAATACCTACCTGCAGGCATGGTGGCCTAGTGGATAGCACTGTGTCCTCACAGCAAGAAGGTTCTGGGTTTGAACCCCGGTCGTCCTGGTTCTTTCTGTGTGGAGTTTGCATGTTCTCCCAGTGTCTGCGTGGGTTTCCTCCGGGTGCTCCGGTTTCCCACAACATCAAAAACATGCAGGTTAAGTTTGGGACTACAGATGGAAATTAGCATCTATGCTATAATCTGGCTCATTTACCATCTGTACAGAAGTGTAAGATTTTTCAATAATGTGCACTGTCCTAAATAAATAAATACAAAAAAATACTACCTGAAACCGGCACTCTAGCAGGTACAGTAAACACTTCCTTGGCTGTCATTCCTTTCAGATCACTTCTGCAAATTACTGGAATAAACTGCAAAAACCCTCAAATTGGAGATTCCCATCATTATTAATTACTCTCAGGAACAAAATTCAGAGCTGCTCTCAGGTCACAGTTAAGCTTCTTCTACATCATTTTGCACACACAGTATATGCATTACTGTAACTATTACCATGGCATTTATATTGGCCAAAATAAAAGCTATGCTTTATCTTCATGTAACCATTGCAAATAAGAATCAGTTCTTAATTGGGTTTCTTGGTTAAATAAAGGTGAAATAAATTGAAATATTACAAAGGTTTGATAAACTTAGATGGAAAATTAACAATAACATCCTTATTTGCCTAAAATTCCTTGTTGGTTAAACTGTATAGTTCATCCCCCTGTTAGCTGAACAGTTGAATATGGATTTTGTGTTAGATAATTAAAATAATTTTAAATGTAGACAAATTTGCATCCAAGGATGACAGACCACAGTTTTCCATTCTTGAAAAGAAAAACATATCTATTGCAAAAGACATAGTTTGTGATATTGTTTTAGTTATTCCAAAAAAGGAAATTAGGATGTGGATAAAGAGATAAAGAGTAAAGGCAGGTGGATCAGAAAAGAATACCTGAAGGATCAGTGAGGGTTGAATCAAGCTGAGGTTTATTTCTAGTAGCTCCATAAAACACAATGAGAGATAATGATTCTATCCAACCAGGTGTCTAACATTCTGCCTTTCCTTTTGAATATATTTGTTATTAATATGCACATGGCTGAGCCACTTCACCCTCAAAACAACCATCCCAGAACAGCTACCATCTGATTCTACGTACAGAAACATCACGTGAAGCTAGACATATGCGTACAGGGCAGATTGTGAGTGATATGGGTGTATCTATAGTTCCAGCAGGTTGTCTCTGTATCAATCTCTGCAGCTTTGTGGAGTCTTCTTGCAGAGCACGACAGGCTGGGTGGACACAATGTTTCAGCACTGCCTGGAGGTGAGGTTGTTAAGGGACAGCAACACGACAGAATGCTCAGGTCATGTATACAAAGCATCCTACCCAAGATACATCTGGAAGACACACAACACACTAACTCATCTACTGTCCACAATTCACATCTAATGACATGTTCTGTACTTTTATAGCCTGTTGAATCTGGTCTAAGTCTTGATGTTGAAGGGGTCGGAGGAGGCTCGGTGGTCTGTGAGACCTGTTTAGGCATTTGGGCCCAGACTCTCTCTCTCAGAATGTCCCGACACTAGATTGCAGATGTTCTGTGTGCCATGACTGACAAGGCAAAACAAGAGACAAACACAAAATCCAGTTCAAACCCCACATTTGACCAAAACAAGAGACAAACACAACATCCAGTTCTAACCCCACATTTGACCAAAACAAGAGACAAACACATCATCCAGTTCTAACCCCACATTTGACCAAAACAAGAGACAAACACATCATCCAGTTCTAATCCCACATTTGACCTAAACAAGAGACAAAGTAACACGTCACAGTCCAGTTGTATATCAATGTAGTGGGTGTAGGTGTGCACTGCTCACACCCATCAAGATATACAGCATAAGTATTATTAAACAAACTGTGATTAAGAAGGATGTAAAGTATTTGTACATTTATTAATGTTATTGTAATGACTTACTAGAAGTATTTATACATTTATTAATATTATTGTGATGACTTACTAGAAGTATTTATACATTTATTAATGTTATTGTGATGACTTACTAGAAGTATTAATACATTTATTAATATTATTGTGATGATTTACTAGAAGTATTAATACATTTATTAATGTTATTGTGATGACTTACTAGAAGTATTAATACATTTATTAATATTATTGTGATGACTTACTAGAAGTATTTATACATTTATTAATGTTATTGTGATGACTTACTAGAAGTATGTATACATTTATTAATATTATTGTGATGACTTACTAGAAGTATTTATACATTTATTGATATTATTGTGATGACTTACTAGAAGTATTTATACATTTATTAATGTTATTGTGATGACTTACTAGAAGTATTTCACTCCTTCCGCTGTGTAGGCTTCTTCCCCTCCTTGTGGTAAACCTAGACAGGAGGCACCATTGTAAATAATAGTCTTTGTCAAAGACTGTGATAAACTTTGTTTAGAGGATTTCATTTATCAGACCTTTAACTTACAATAAATCAATTAAATTAATTTTACAACAGCAGTCATCACAAAGTGCTACCCGGCTTAAAACCCCCAAGAGCAAGCAACAACAAGTGATGCACAGTGGCTAGGACAAACTCCCTAATAGGTGGGACCTAGGAAGAAACCTAGAGAGAGGCCAGACTCAAGGGGGTGGCCAGTCCTCTTCTGGCTGTACCGGGTGGGAAATCTAAAAGTACACAGCCCATGGTATTAAGGTCATATCTAAACCTGAAATATTTTCAACAGTTATGAGATATTTCAATGTACTTTAGTAATATGTGCAGCTTTAAGTAAAAACTGCATTACAGTGTCTTGAATCAGCTTTCCCTAAATCAATTTTTTGGAGTTCTGTTTCCTTATTCTGGTTTACCGTGTGGGATGGAACAGAGACTAAATAGGAACAGTAATTGAGTGACAGGAAACCGGTGAGCAGTAATAATTAAATGATATGGAACCGGTGTGTGTGTGTACATACAGGTGAATAGAGTCCTGATGAGTAACTGAGAGATATGTCCGTACTAATCAGAGGCGCCTGAGTATAGGTAACAGGTAACTCAGGCCATGTGAACTGTTACATTATGCAACAAACTCTATATACTTTGAAAGATTAAAACATCAAATCCCATGACCAGCTTATTTCTAGTCAGTGAAATGAAAGCTAGAAGGTCAGGGAAACTACAAAATGTTTTCTATTTTTTAGGGTGGGTGAAATCTCAATGTCAGCTTTGTTTCCCCATAAAGATCTGTCATCACATCCTGGGGCAATGGATTGAATTCAATTGACTTGTTCTGAGAAATTAAACCACAAATAAAGCATTAAAAAAAGCATTAAAGCAGCTTAAATCACATGCCTCAGGACATTGTGTAGAAGAGGTTCAAAGGGAGAATCATAAAGAAAAGGAGACAGTGAGAGGAACAGAGAGTGAGTTGGAGAGAACAAAGTACCGGTAATTAAATGAACAGTGAAGGGTCCTTGAGAGTCACATTAAGACAATAAGATTATTCTTTATTTTTATTTGAAAATCTAACTCTCCATAAATCCCCTCATTTAACCTGATAAGGAATTTATTCTGCTTTACCTACAGTACATGTGGTATTACTCACAACTGGTATTACATGAAAATATCCAAGTGAGTTGACATTGGCCATGTCATTCATCATTCACACCCTATATTAGTTTAATGTAGAGCTGAAAGCAGGGAATTCATGTTTTACAGCTTGGCAATAAAGATTACAATAAAATAACATCTCTGGATCAAAGTAGGACATCTTACTGTAATAAAACAGGTACATTTGAAGGGGTTATGGTTAGGTTTATAAAAACACACAGGGTTTTATTTACCTATTTTTATGTAACCCAGCACTTTTTAATTTTTTTTTTAACTTAACCTTTATTAAGGTTAAGGTAAGTTGACTAAGAACATTTTCTTATTTACAGCAACGACCTGGGAGCAATTGAGTAAAGTTTCTTGACCAAGGACACAACGACATTTGGCTCAGTCGGGAATCGAACTGGCAACCTTCTGACTACAAGTCTGACTCCCTACCCACTGAGCCATCTGCGCCTTTAAACTGGATCTCAACAAATATGAATTTCATATATTTATTATTTATATTATATAACTAATAATTTAAACAAAAGCAAACAACAAAATTTCAGAAATTAAGAGAATAAAGTAAGAAAAACATAAAAGAAAATTCCGGAGTAAAACATTACCATAAAATGATTTAACATATAAAATGCTTTGCCTGCCAATTTTTTCTAAATCAACCGGCAGTACATTTCATCCACTTCTGTATCAGTTTGAAATTGAAATCCCACGAGGTCCAGAAGTCAATGCAAACTTACTGCCCGCCTCCTAGCAAGTCACATCCACTGATGTTAAATTGGTGATAAAGCAAAGGGACGTTTAGGGTGTGGCTATGGCGTTCAATTCAATTCAATTCAATTTTAATTTATACAGCGCCATTACAACAACCAGAAAGGTGCACAAAGCGCTTTCCATAAAACACATTAAGAAAAAAAGATACCTGGCACAACGACTAAGAACAAAACAAGTTAAAACTAATTTAAGTAGTTAAAACAAAATAGCTAACACAACGACAAAGAACAAAACAAGTTAA
>JACXGM010017564.1:0-11158 GCA_016801145.1 Umbra pygmaea | reverse complement strand
CAGTAAGTACAGCAGATGATCAAGTTCAACTCCCACATCATGTCTTTTGGATATGTCCTGTTTAGTTTCAGCTTTGGTTGCCAAACCCAGACAAAACACCATAGACACTAAACAATAGACAAAAGGAATGCATGCACATACTGTATGCAATCATACAAACATGTATGAAACATGTATAAAGGGATGCACAAAAGTCGTATAGGGATGCACAAAAACAGCTTTCAGAATTTACGACTACTACATTTTTTGTGCTCTATCAATGTTTTCACATGAATACAGACAGGGAATTTTATGTCCATTCCTGGAAAATTGGGATGGGAATTTCAGCTCCATGTACATCTGTCGTTTCCCCATAAAACTCAACATTCAATGCAATTTATTGCATTCACTTCCCCCAAGGTCATATCTCAATGTCTTCATTAACAGTTATAAGAACAAGGCATCATTAAAATGTCCCATTTTGTTGAATTTGATTGGTTGGTGTCTACCATTGTAAAAGATATTGGGTCTTAGATCAAAATGACTAAATGCGACTAGTGATGTGTTTAAAATGTATACGTCCTTTGGGAAATTAACCTTAATGTAGACAAAGGCACTCACAACTGTGCACATATAATAATTATCAGTATTGAATTTACACTGTATGCTAACAGAATTTCAGTTGATCATAAGCTGTTTGCTTCTGTAGATAAACTACAAGAGCAAACATGTTTGTGAGCTGGGAGTTTGGTTGTTTGAAGATCAAAGGTCCCATATCTATTACCACTAACATGATAAAACAGATACCAGGATATCTGTGGGAAAATAGTGACATTTCAACAACACTTGCAATGCATAAACCAGGCACCATTGCAGTGTTAAAGAAGCACTGTGGTATTTTAAAGTGTAATCCACCCACAGAAACACATCATGAAACGTCTATCAATTTAGTGAAAGTCTGTTCTTTTAGTAGGTATTTGTATCACTAGAGTTTAACATTGTGGTTTGTCTGAAGTCTCAAAATCTTGTTGTAACTCGTCATAGCTACTTATTCTTGCAACTATTGTTGGGAGATCACAGAATATTACATTTCATTATGCTTTACAGAACATTACCTGCACTTTAGCTTACCTACTCATTGAATAGATCGAATATGCATACTTGTCTAGAACACATCCATTCATTGCATTACTGTATGTCCAAATGTAAATTCTAAGACAATATGTTTATTGGCAGATTACCTCTTTAAGCAAACAAAATTCATGTGGTACAGTATGTTACAAATTGGATTAGTAACACATATAATACACTGCTCCAAAAATTAAGGGAACACGCAATCAGCATATTATAATATCAAGTCATGATTGTGAATACTGTCTAATGCAAAGGTTTAGGCACCACTCACAATTTCCATGATTTTCATTTATAAATAATTGGGTGTTTGGATCAGCAATTTCATTTTGATCTATCAAATAACTAAAGGACAGAGTAATATTTTGGTAGTGAAATGAGGTTCATTGGATAAACAGAAAATGTGCAATATGCATCAAAACGAAATTAGATAAGGTGCATAAATTTGGGCACCCTTATCATTTTGTTGATTTGAATACCTGTAACTACCTAGCACTGATTAATTGTAACACACATTAAGCCTTGAAATTCATAGACAGGTGCATCCAATCATGAGAAAAGGTATTTAAGGTGGCCAATTTTAAGTTGTTGTTCTCTTTGACTCTCCTCTGAAGAGTGGCAACATGCTGGCCTCAAAACAACTCTCAAATGGCCTGAAAACAAATATTGTTGAACATTATGGTTTAGGGGAAGGCTACAAATAGCTATTACAGAGATTTAAGCTGTCAGTGTCCACTGTAAGGAACATAGTGAGGAAATGGAAGACCACAGGCACAGTTCTTGTTAAGGCAAGTGGCAGGCCAAGTAAGATATCGGAAAGGCAAAGGGGAAGGATGTTGAGAACGGTCAAAAGCAGCACACAGACCACCTCCAAAGACCTACAACATCATCTTGCTGAAGATGGTGTCACTGTGCATCATTCAACAATTCAGCGCACTTTGCACAAGGAGAAGCTGTACAGGAGAGTGATGCGGAAGAAGCCTTTTCTGCACAAACACCACAAACAGAGTCGCTTGAGGTATGCAAACGCACATTTGGACAAGCCAGCTTTATTATGGAACACGGTGCTGTGGACTGATGAAACAAAGATGGAGTTATTTGGTCATAACAAGGGGTGTTATGCATGGTGGCAGAAGAACAAAGCATTACAAGACAAACACTTGCTACCCACAGTAAAATTTGGTGGAGGATCCCTCATGCTGTGGGGCTGTGTGGCCAATGCCCATACTGGGAATCTTGTTAAAGTTGAGGGTCACATGGATTCCACTCAACATCAGCAGATACAGTAATTGAGATTGGATGATTCCAATAGGAAGTATGTTTTTCAAAAGATTTCAGGGATGGCACAAGTCCTAATAATATAAGCACACTACTAACTACCTAAGCATGACAAAATCTACATCAAATGTTTGGAAATAGAAAATAAGTTCTAAATGTTTGTGTTGGCAAATTCTGCATTGTGTCATTGACCTCTGTATAATCGAGTCGAAAAATTGCATGAAATACGAGGGAACTATTTAGCAAAACCAAATTATGTGAAATATGAACGTATGAGGGTCAGTTACATTTGTATACTTCATATGTTCATATTTAACAACCGAATAATGTTAAATATAAACATATGAAGACCATGACGTAGCATGTACATTCAGTAGTGTAGTTTTAGCTAGGGTGGGTGTCGAAGATGTTGGACAGGCATATAGATTTGCGAATTTCTTGCTGGTGTTTGCAAGTTCAAATCCAGATGGACATTTTGTGGGCCCTATCTTGCACCCAGCGCAGCGCAAAGCCTGACGCAAGAGTTTTTGTTAGCTTAAGATCGATGCAGTTGTCAATTTCCCATCCTGCGCCCATGTCGTTGAAATAGGAAATGCACCGGCGCCCATCTTTGCGCCCACGGAGGTGCTGGTCTTACAGGAAGGTGTGTGCAGGATAATTATTGGTTTTGTGCTATCTTGAGGCTTTGAAAAGTGATCGCGCCATTGACCAACATAAACCTGGTCTAAAGTCAATAGCGCAGCATGTCATTGTTATTTTAACAGCAAATGAGTCAACTGCACCTAGGCTTATGCACAGCGCGCACACACTATGCTTGTTACACACACACAGGGTAGGGCAGCAGCACAAAAACATGCAAAAGATTACAAATAAAAATATATAACACACCCATGAACTAGGTACAACCCTTTTGAACCATGCGCCCAGCGCACTGACCCTTTTTTCCACCGGTAGACTAGCAAAAGTGGATTTGGACAAGCCCAAAGTGCACTTGTGCCATGTGCTTCATGCTGTAAGCTTAGATCGTTAAAATAGGGCTATTTGGTGTCTATTTGGTTCTCCATTGCAGCGTGATGCAGACAGGCGATAGTCCGTTTTTTGTAATGTTAACCCTAACCTTATTCCTTACATTAACCTCAGTAACCTCATGCCTAACCTTAACCGTTAGTAACCTCATGCCTATCCTTAACCATTAACAACCTTCTCTCTTAATATTTAATTGGGACCCGACTGACTGGGGCCATAGACAGTTGTCAACTCGGCCTACGTTGCGGACGGGCCCTGTCGAAATCCAGAGCAAATAAAAAGCCCAACAACCTATGCTTCTCACAGAGATACATCCCTTATTCATAAAATGTCATCTGGAAACCAGTTTCCAAGTCAATTATAACATTCACATATAGCCTTGGAAATTATATTTGCTTGAGCACCCCCTGCACGAACAGACAAAGACACACATAGATCATATTCTCACACATCCTAATGTAATAGTGCAATGTAGAGATAATGTAATTGTGTACAGTAACAAAAACGGAACTTGTGTCTGTACATAAACAGAAAAACATCCAACTAAAAACAAAATACACAAAGACTATTCAAAGGTGTACTGCATACAAGGCTAGTGATACACACACATACACACACAAAACAAACACACACAAAATAGGTTTTAGCTGCCACTTCTCACTGAGTGCCTGGTGAAATGGAATACAGCCGCAGCTGCTTGTATGGGGGGGCATTGGTGTGGATCTCCTGCGGACTGTATTGTCTGGCTCACATCGGGCCATGCAGCGCGTGTGTCGAAAACAAAACCTCCATTCAGAGACAGCCTCCAGAGCCCCATCACTGGGCCATGTGCAAAATATTACAAGGTAATACTAGAACATCTTATGATCTGAGAACCAGACGTGATGACAGACGGAGGGAAGAAAAGGATGCCTATCAAGTAAACATGATATAACTGCAGTGTGCCAACATATGTAGAGTTCTGTAGAATTATATTGTGAAAGCCACATGTTAATACGAATACAACATCATACCAATCAAGAGATATATTGCCCAACGTGTCTCAGATATCAAAGCATCAGTCAGATTAATTGTGTAAGGACATTAAAGACTATTTACACTGATATTGAACACAAATAATACTGTCAAGTGACCCAGTGGTCTAGAACAATGGCATCATCACTGCCAGCCTGGTTCGAATCCAGACTGCAGCATATTGAGAATTCCTGGGTGTCCAGCATGTGTAATGGCAAATTGGTACTGAGCTATCTGGGGTGGACTGGTCATGTCAGAGAAGGCACATCATGTTGTCACATCACGCTCCAGCGACTCCACGTTAAACTCAGTTGTGGTTTGTTGACTGGTGTAGACATTCTCCATAATCGCTAAAATTGGGAGAGTTAAAAATGTGGTTTATGGGCAAGAAAACTCATGTCTTCAACATTCATGTCTTCAAGGGTGCACCATATATTTTCTGATTGATTAGTATCATATAAAATCCTTATGGTCAGTGTTAATAACACTCCATATATTTATGTAAACCCACTATAGTTTAACCTGTAAATATTGCTCATTTAATTTACTATTCTGAGAAATCAAGGAGACAGAATGACTCTAGTGCATTCATTAACAACAGTGGATGTTTGAGCCGATTACATGTCTTGTGTAACATGGCTGTCATCAGGGTTGATTGAAGGGAATTCGAGAGGTGATAATAAGATCTGTCAGTCTTCTTTAATATCTCACCATCATCAGAATGATAATTCAGATGTAGGCCAGAGAATGCATTTTCCATTTCAATGTCATGTACAAAAAAGTACAGTAAGTTGTTTCACTATTAAGTAATACAATAGCCTATATTCTAATAGGTAAGGTTATGGTATTGGAAAGTATTCACATTTTTCAAAAGATTCAAGAACACAAAACTAAAATCTGTAGCTAAAAAAGTAAATATAAAAAATATAATTAACAGAGAAAATGTTAAATGAATGACAATGAAATGTCCATACGTAATGCACTGTACATATTATTATCAAATTGGTTGAAAGATTGCTGTTACAGGGACATGTTTAGTTTTTTAGAGACCCAAACAAAATATACCTACAACCTCATTATCTCAAAAATCCTATTTACTTTGTGTCTATATGTTTGCACTTGCTGTTGTACATGTGGTTGTAATTCCTTACCAAATAATATAAAAACGGCTTTTAAATTGCAGTTCCGATCATAATGGGGTGTTTATTGTTCGTTACATTAGGATAATAAAGGACAGCTGCTCCAACTGGGAAACATATTTTCATGAATTTGTTTGAATGGATTTAATTTTCCATTAATCAGTGACCATGCCGACTTAGAGGTTTTAAAATCCCCCGATTGTTTAATCAGTGTGTGTGTATGTAGCTATGAGATGGAAAAGTGTATGTGTGTTACAGAATCAGTGTGTATCCTTCTTGGCAACCATAACCCATGTTAACTTTGGCCGAGGCGATGAGAGCTGGCACTCTTTTTGATTGCACCTCCATATAATGCTTGCCTGGGCTCTCTTCTCCATTTGCTCATTTTCTATCACTCCGTCTATTTGCCCTATCCATATCTTCCCTGATGTGATTGGCCTCGTTTAGACATGCTTTGTATGGTAACTGATTATATCTGAGACCAAATCAAGACAAAGGGAAATGCTGTAACTGGCCTGTAGACTTTGGGGCATGGAGTGTGCTACATTGGATGCTGCAATAGACAGTGGTCCCTGTTTCTAACATAGTTAGTCATTAAGAAACAGCTTTTTTAATTAAGGACTGGAAAGGCCAGCAAAAGATTCTTCATGGGCCCCAACTGGCCAAGGCCCGCGATGGTAAAAAGAGACAGTAGAGAGAATCAGAGGCAGAGTGAGGCCCTTCTTCTGGGCAATGTTCTATTCCCTGAGCACCAATGAGAGAATCTGCTGTGTGTATCTGTTTCTCCATGCAGGATGTACACAAAAACCCAGGCACACAGCTCATCGCTCTCTGTCTCAGGGTGGTAGGGACGAACATGGGAGAAAGACGGTTCAGTGGAAACAAGGGGAAGAGGCCGCTGGCTTAGGGGCGGAAAATAGTTTTTAAAGCGAGAAGGTATTAAGGGAACAATTCCTATGTTTAGTTCCCCTGTCTGAGCCGCATTGACATGGCACTGTCCTTCACAGTCCAGGTCCCGAAATACCAGCTCTACCTTTGTGTTACGTCTTGACAATTGGCTTGTTTACTACCTGGCAAAACACCAAGGCAAAACAACTTTTCTCAGTCCTAGCAACTCAATGATGGAGCCAACTACCTCTGGAGGGTAGGACAGCACAGTCTCTATCTATCTTCAGAAAACTGAAAACTGTAGAAGATGGTAATTTTGCTGGAAAAGCTACATGTTTAAAAAGCAGTCATTGAGTTAGGTAGCAGTTGGTTGTTCTTAGTATTTATATGCACCCCTTGTGTGGGACAGGCTTCACCATGGGTCAGTTACAGGTCATAAAGAAAGTGCCCAAATCAACATCAGTTTTCTCAACATTAGACAGGTGCGTAAATTTGGGCACCCCCACAGAAACATCACATCAATATTTAGTTGAGCCTCCATTAGCAGATATACCAGCCTCTATATCTGCTACACTATAGCCTGTAATGAGTGTCTGGATTGTGGATGAAGGTATTTTGGACCATTCCTCCTTGCAAAACATGTCCAGTTCAGTTAGGTTTGATGGTTGCTGAGCATGGACAGCCCGCTTCAAATCCCCCCACAGATTTTCAATGATATTCAGAGACTGGGATTGCCATTCCAGTACATTGTACTTGTTCCTCTGCATAAATGCCAAAGTAGATTTTAAGCAGTGTTTTGGGTCGTTGTCTTGTTGATATATCCAGCCCCGGCGTAACTTCAACTTTGTGACTGAGTTCTCTACCTTATTCTCAAGTATCTGCCGATATTGAGCGGAATCCATGTGACTTTCAACTTTAATAAGATTCCCAGTACTGACACTGGCAAACACAGCCCCACAGCATGATGGAACCTCCACCAAATTTTAATGTGTGTAGCAAGTGTTTGTCTTGGAACACTTTGTTCCTTTGCCGCCATGCATAACACCCCTTGTTATGACCAAATAACTCCATCTTTGTTTCATGAGTCCACAGCACCTTCTTCCAAAATGAAGCTGGCTCACAGTTGCCACTCTTCAGAGGAGAGTCAAGGAGAACAACACCTTGCAATTGGCCACCTTAAATACCTTTTTTCATGATTGGATGCACCTGTCTATGATGTTCACAGTTTAATGAGTTAACCAAACCAATTGTGCATTCCAATTATTCAGTGCTAGGTACTATAGTTACAGGTATTCAAGTCAACAAAATGACAAGGGTGCCCAAATTTATTCACCTGTCTAATTTCGTTTGGATGCATATTGCACATTTTCTGTTTATCCAATGAACCTCATTTTCCTACCAAAATATTACTGTGTCCTTCAGTTATTTGATACATCAAAATGAAACTGCTGATTCAAACATCCAATTATTTCTAAATGAAAATCATGGAACTTGTCAACATTTTTGCATACAACTGTATAGACTTGGGGACTGAGCATTACATCATAGATAAGGAACTTCTAGCAACTTCAGGTGAAAGCCAAAATCTCTTTCCCAGAGATTTTTCCTTTATCTCATCAGACCCGTGACCTTGGATCACATGATGCCAGCAGGCACCTCAGACATTTGGTCATCCCTTCTAGAATCTCCTTGCTTCAAGGATCACAAACTATGTTACCCTGATCTGCTTGCCTGAATGGTATAATGACAAATAAACACTGCTCAAAAAAATAAAGGGAACACTAAGATAACCCATCCTAAATCTGAGTGAAGGGACTAATAGAATGAAATACTTTTGTCTTTACATAGTTGAATGTGCTGGCAACAAAATCACACAAAAATGATCAATGGAAATCAAATTTGTCAACCCATGGAGGTCTGGGTATGGAGTCACACTCAAAATCAAAGTTGAAAACCACACTACAGGCTGATCCAAATTTGATGTAATGTCCTTAAACCAAGTCAAAATAAGGCTCAGTAGAGTATGTGGCCTCCACGTGCCCATATGACCTCCCTACAATCTTGGGCATGCTTCTGATGAGGTGGCGGATGATCTCCTGAGGGATGTCCTTCCAGACCTGGACTAAAGCATCTGCCAAGTCCTGGACAGGCTGTGGTGCAACGTGGCGTTGGTGGATGGAGCGAGACATGATGTCCCAGATGTGCTTAATCGGATTCAGGTCTGGGGAACCTGCTTTCATCTGTGAAGAGCACAGGGCGCCAGTGACGAATTTGCCAATCTTGGTGTTCTCTGGCAAATGCCAAACGTCCTGCACGGTGTTGGGCTGTAAGCACAACCCCCACCTGTGGACGTCGGGCCCTCATACCACCCTCATGGAGTCTGTTTCAGACTGTTTGAATGGACACATGCACATTTGTGGCCTGCTGGAGGTCATTTTGCAGGGCTCTGGCAGTGCTCCTCCTGCTCCTTCTTGTACAAAGGCGGAGGTAGCGGCCCTGTTTCTGCGGCCTTCTCCACGTCTCCTGATGGACTGGCCTGTCTCCTGGTAGCGCCTCCATGCTCTGGACACTAGGCTGACAGACACAGCAAACCTTCTTGCCACAGCTCGAATTGATGTGCCATCCTGGATGAGCTGCACTACCTGAGCCACTTGTGTGGGTTGTAGACTCCATCTCATGATACCACTAGAGTGAAAGCACCGCCAGCATTCAAAAGTGACCAAAACATCAGCCAGGAAGATTCGGAACTGAGAAGTGGTCTGTGGTCATCACCTGCAGAACCACTCCTTTATTTATAGAACAGCATGTGAAATTGATTGTCAATCAGTGTTGCTTCCTGAGTGGACAGTGTGATTTCACAGAAGTGTGATTGACTTGGAGTTACATTGTGTTGTTTAAGTGTTCCCTATATTTTTTGAGCAGTGTATATTTGATCTGTGGTATTCCCACAGTCTAATATATAATAGATAATAGAGCTATAAGCTATCAACTGTCTTTAAGCTACATGCTCCCTGTAAATCATAAGCACAGCCATGATGGCTTCACTACCCTCTCTGTAGGAGAAAACTGCAGACTCATACTTTAAACTGTATTATAAGATGCTCATAGAATTATTCCCCCACAAAACCTACAAAGAGTACCTAAAATAACAAAAAATACAAAAAACAAAACAAGTTGGTATGAAATGTGTCTGTTTCCAATCCCTGTACACCTGACTCAACACAGTTCTTACAGTCTTTCTCACTAGCGTAAACACAACCTCTCCAATCTTGTCTTCCCTGCCACGAAAACCCATGTAGAATATCTGCTTTCTGAAGGTGTCTGGAACTGTCAATCTTCTGTCAACAAGGCTAACTTCATCTCTGCCTATGCTGCCCTCCAGTCTCTTGACATCCTGGCCCTGACAGAGATTACCTAAAATAATAGTGCTACTCCGGCTGCTCTCTCTTCATTTGACTATGCTTTTTCCGATACTCCAAGAGCATCAGGTCCACGCGGTGGTGGAACAGGGCTACTCATCTCCTAGAAATGGAGATTCTCCCTTTTCCCTCTCGCTCACCTACCTATATCTTCCTTTGAATTCCATGCACATTTTTGTCCTCTAACGTCCATCATGTGCCCTTGGTGATTTCCTCAATAAGCTTGACATGCTGATTAGCTCATTCCCAGATGATGTCTCACCACTCATCTGCATCTAAGCTGATTAGCTAATTCCTACATCTAAGTTTGATGCATTTCTCACCAGTGCTCTCTTCCCACTCCTCTCCTCATTTGACCTCAATGCTACCCAGATGACCCCTACACACAAAGCAGGCAATGCTCGCGATCCGGTCTTCACTCAATGCTGCCTGTCGACTTATCTCATTGCCACCTTGCTCCAGATGTCTGACCACTTTTTTGTCTCCTTTTCTCTTTCTCTCTCCTCTACCGCATAATGTCTATCCCTACCCAGTTCTTATACTGCCATAACACATGGTCTCTCTCACCAACTGCTCTCTCCTCCATCCTGTCATATCTCCCATCTCCTAATTCCTTCTGCCTCCTGTCTCCTGAATCTGCCTCTTCCACTCTATGCTCCTCACTTTCCAAGTCTTATGACCCTCTCTGTCTCCTCTCCACTAGGCTGGCATGCCCCTGCCCTCCTGCTCCGTGGCTAAACAAAACAATACAAGCTGAATGAACTGTAATCCTCCCAGTTGCTCCTTGCTATATTCTCCTCCTGTCTGTCTGCTGCTAAAGCCACTTTCTATCACTCAAAATTTCAATCTTCATCTCCAACAGCAGGAAACTCTTTTCCACCGTTTCTTCTCTCCTTAACCCTCCACTTCCTCCCCTGCCATCTTCCCTCTCTGCTGATGACTTTGTCAACTATTTTGAAAAGAAAGCTGATGACATCCATTTCTCCTTTAAGCAACCCTGTGTGTTTCATTTGCTCCATCACAAACCTGCCCATGCACTTACTAATTTCTCCCATCTCAACAGATGACATTCTGCAGCTACTGAGATCCAGTCGCCCAACAAGACGCCTGCTTGACCCTATTCCCTCGTCCCTCCTGCAGACCATCTCTGCAGTAATCCTCCCATTCTTCACCTCTCTCAAAAACCCATCCCTAACCACTGAATGTCTTCCCACAGACTTCATGATAGCAAGAGTTGCTCCGCCTCCTAAAGAAACCAACACTAGACCCCTCCTATATAAACCA
>JACXGM010017563.1:8080-19750 GCA_016801145.1 Umbra pygmaea | reverse complement strand
GTGGATGAGTCTACACTGTGTTTAGTTATGTTGTCCAGTGTGGATGAGTCTACACTGTGTTTAGTTATGTTGTCCAGTGTGGATGAGTCTACACTGTGTTTAGTTATGTTGTCCAGTGTGGATGAGTCTACACTGTGTTTAGTTATGTTTATCCAGTGTGGATGAGTCTACATTGTGTTTAGTTATGTTGTCCAGTGTGGATGAGTCTACATTGTGTTTAGTTATGTTGCCCAGTGTGGATGAGTCTACACTGTGTTAAGTTATGTTGTCCAGTGTGGTCGAGTCTACATTGTGTTTAGTTATGTTTATCCAGTGTGGATGAGTCTACACTGTGTTTAGTTATGTTGTCCAGTGTGGATGAGTCTACACTGTGTTTAGTTATGTTGTCCAGTGTGGATGAGTCTACACTGTGTTTAGTTATGTTGTCCAGTGTGGATGAGTCTACACTGTGTTTAGTTATGTTGTCCAGTGTGGATGAGTTTAATCTGGATGTTTCCAGCTTGCTCACGTCCAAAGTATGGTTCCACTATGGACTGTGAATGTGACCCCTGCTGTTCTAAAGTTTTATCAGGTAACAAGATTTCTAATGCTTGCAGCAAATCCTGGTCACCTTACCTTTAAACTGAGGCCTTTCTCCAACTGTCCATTATCCAGTGTCGCCTACAGTCATACCTGTGAATGTATTTACTATTTTCAAATCTCCTAGACCCAATTAGAGAATGTGTCTTATATAGTATATACTAGTATATATATATTAGTAAAGGAAAATCCATCAATACAGATGGAAATACAGTATTTCACTGTTAAAGCCATGTGAACAAAACTAACTATAATTTATACCAAATTAAACCTGGCGTGTGCCCATTGATGATCACTGTGCACAACTTGTCATGTTCTCATTGCAAATCATGTTGAAATGGCAAAAAAACTGACTACAATATGTAAGGAATTAATGTACCATCTAAATCGCTTTCAATACAGTTTATACAGCTTTCGTCACTGGAAAATAAAGTAGTTCTGAAAATGACTGAAATTCTACAAATATCACCTTTACCTACTAGTTTCACATTAGGTTTTGGCAGTAGAGTACTGTGCTTCGGTCCCACAATCCTGTCGATTCTTGCATAGCAGGGGGAAATCTGACACTGGGTGTTTTTCTGCAGTCTGGTCAAGTCAGGTCAAATGAGTACACAGCACACTAGACAGTATATGGGGCAGCTTGGCCCCTCCTCGCTCATCGACCAGTAGAGTGCATAGTCACTGTAATGTCTCCCTGGAGATGGCACCGTGTGCGCCCTCTGGTGGCCAGCAGTTGAATACCATGCCTAGAGCAGTGTTGTAATACTAATAGTGATTAATGGACACAGTGAAACGAGCTACTTTGCCTCTATCATTCCAACAGCAGGCCAGACCACCTGAGTAACAGTTTGATGATAAGTTCTGATAATACTGTGGACATATCTTCAGAGGGAGTCAGGGCCATTATTCCATCCAATTGTCTCCTAATTAGACTGACACCACAGTGCTCATACAAAATAATCCCACAGACAAACTATTCAAAATGAATAATATAAATGTAACTTGTGGGGTGGATGAAGCACAAATAACTCAAAACCTAAACAAACAATTCTTGAGCATAAACTTATGAACCTGACAAATTTGATGTCCATGCACCCTGGCCAGTTACATAATCACAGTTAATTACCATATTTTGCCCGCATTTTAATATCAGTTCATGAAGCCATGCTGTGTTTATTATCAATGGAAAGCAAGATAATAGCCAATTAGGGTTGTTTTTAATTACTATGGACAAGGCGCAAGGCTTCCCACTACGTCTTCACCTTGCACTGCCCCCATCTAGACAGACAGGGCTTCTATTTCATACAATCTTATCTTCCCATTGTGTCCCTGTTGGGTTTGTTGATGAGCCAGAACATTTCGGATGAAACTAACTGATGCTAATGATGAAGATGAGACCCAAATGATCTACGCCCTGCGTCTTTGATAGAGGTCACCGTTCTGAACCCAGAAACCAGAGATTTTGGCAGGAAAAACACACAGTCAAAGCAAGCCCAAAACACACTGTGTATGTAACATATATTAAATCAAGTAAGTTTGTGATTAACCTGCTATTCAGCCTATTTAAGACTAAGTACAGTAGAGTACATTTACACTCACTGGCCACTTCATTAGGTACACCTTGCTAGTACCAGTTTTTTTTTTAGTACCCTCTTTTTATTTCAGAACTGCCTTAATTCTTTGTAGTATTGATTCGAACATAAGACGTAAACATTTCTCAGCGATTTTGGATTTTGGCAGGATGGGTCCATGCTTTCATGCTGTTTATGCCAAAGTCTGACCCTGCCACCTGAATATTGCGGCAGAAATCAAGACTCCTCAGATTAGGCGACCTTTTCCCAAACTTCTATTACCAGTTTTGGTGGACCACTGGAAATTGTAAACTCGGTTGCCTGTCCTTAGCTGACAGGAGCGTCACCCGGTGTGGTCTTCTAGATACTTTTACATTAGGAGTAATCCATTGTAGCATTCTGTATAACAGCTTCAGATATAATAAATAGCTATGTTTTGAATTCAGAGATTGGTAGTCTGTCTGCTGACCCGGATGCAAACGTCATCACGTTGCATATCTAGTGATAAAATACTTTTATTATTAAAACTACAGCTCATTGGCTGTTCCACCCATCAGTTTAAAATGATTGACATATGGTGCAATCACCTGGACCACCTGATGAGACGTGATTCCAGGACCCTATCTCAATATATGACATTGCAGTTCTCTTTCAAAGAGGATGTAGAAAAATAATAACAGAACATAATTAGGCATTTTCTTTATTTCATCTTGTGCCATATTCACTGTGTAAATTAATATTTATTTCCTTTTTAAAAACATCAACTATAGCTTCAGGTCTGGTGCTACAAGAAGTTAACTTTGGGTATGTGTTTTTAGGCAGAATTTCACAATCGGGGGCCGATCCTTAAGAGGTTAAGTTATTTCTTTGTCATCTAGTCGCCATGATATGTGAATTACATAATTGGTTTGTGTTTCCCAAACTGCAGTATTTAGTGGTATATCATCAAAATGTGCTATATGCATTTGTCAAACAATAAATAAAAATGATTAATTAATATTGTACATTATATTCTCAACTAACATTATTGGACCCCCACAGCATTTGTTTTTTGATTTAGTCTTAAACCAGGTTATGTACCAGGAATTGGAATGGCGATTGTGAGCCAGGCCTTCTCATTCAACTTCAGAGCCTGACCTCACAAATGCTCTTTAGGCTGAATGGGCACAAATTCCCAGGGGCAAACTTCAAAGTCTTGTGGAAAGCCTTCCCGGAAGACGGACCGTAATGACTCAATATTGATGCCCATGGTTTCCAAATGGGATGTCTAACATCCTACATGCTCATATATGGTAGTGATGATCAGGTGGTCCTACTTTTAGCCATATCATGTATTGATGCTCATGGTTTCCAAATGGGATGTCTAACATGCTCATATATGGTAGTGATGATCAGGTGGTCCTACTTTTAGCCATATCATGTATTGATGCTCATGGTTTCCAAATGGGATGTCTAACATGCTCATATATGGTAGTGATGATCAAGTGGTCCTACTTTTAGCCATATCGTGTATTGATGCCCATGGTTTCCAAATGGGATGTCTAACATGCTCATATATGGTAGTGATGATCAGGTGGTCCTACTTTTAGCCATATCATGTATTGATGCTCATGGTTTCCAAATGGGATGTCTAACATGCTCATATGTGGTAGTGATGATCAGGTGGTCCTAATTTTAGCCATATCGTGTATTGATGCCCATGGTTTCCAAATGGGATGTCTAACATGCTCATATGTGGTAGTGTTGATCAGGTGGTCCTAATTTTAGCCATATCGTGCACATTAATACAATGTGAGCAACTGCAGCTCTCCTTTAACTTATGCTGTAAACAATAGTGGGTGACCATTATGAATCTATTTTTAAATTCAATTCATTGGTAATGATTACAAATTGATTCGTAACCTTAACTCTGGCACAGATCAATATCTGGAAAGTGTTTACACAAACAGTGTATTATGTTCCTCAAAATATTGAGAAATGTCCATTTAAATAGGGCAATGTGTTAGGCTGTATGTTAATGTAAATACTTTTCATTATTCATAAAACATATTCAAGTAACTTTGCCAAGGCTGTTATCTAAAGTAAATTACTAAAAGTAGTTTAAATATTTTTTATACTGCCCCCCAGTGGTAAATTAACAGCAAAACGACAGGCCAACTGAGCTCCTCTACATTATCAATTCACCAGATCGCTGCTGAATTATGGTAGTAGAGTATGAGTATTTAGCGTAAATACTTTTAAATTATAGACAAAAGCTCTGCATGTTATCTGAGGTCAGGTTAGCCCAGGATTTAATATCAGACCAGTGATTGACAGGCTGCTGTATTGATTCCCTGAGGTAACAATGTTCTTGTTACCTGCCCTGAACAAGGCACTTAACCCTAATTGCTCCCAAGTCGGTGCCGAAAATAAGAATGTGGTCTTAGTTATTAGTCTCGACTGGCCAGAACTTCGGTAATAACACAAGGTCTGGTAAGAATGTTTTTTTCACGTTCGGAAGTAGAGAACAACATTTTCCGGTGAGTGTTCTCTTCAGACTAACAACTTTTTCAACCAATCACGAGTTTGGGTAGCAGGGCCAGAAACTTTGACAGGAATTGCGCTCAGCTTTTTACAAAGCAGTAGCAGAAAGGCAGTGACTTCTCTTTCCTTTCCTTAAATTTCTGGTCCCTCCCCTGTGCTCAAATTTTCATGCGAAGTTGTCCAGATGCCTATACTGTAGGCATTGAATGCTTTCGAGTGTTGCTTGCCTATTACTTCTGCTTTCACTGGCCTCATCATTGTCTGTGCTTCTTCAGAGACCGAGATCAGATTAGTGTCACAGCACCACGCTGTGTGAATGGGAACGTTGTCACTGGTCGGACAGGGCTGTCCCGCCACCTCTGGGGTCATTCCAGGCTGATAGGTCCATCCCTGCAGACATCAAAGAGCAAGGCTGATGTAATCTTAAGCCCTTTAGAGGTGACCTGGAGAAATGAATCCCCCCTCATTGGCTAACACAGGGAAGAGAGAGAGAAAGACAGAGAGAGAGAGACAGAGAGAGAGAGAGACAGAGAGAGAGAGAGACAGAGAGAGAGAGACAGAGAGAGAGAGAGAGAGAGAGAGAGAGAGAGAGAGAGAGCGAGAGAGAGAGAGAGAGAGAGAGAGAGAGCGAGAGCGAGAGAGAGAGAGACAGAAACAGAGGAGAGACAGAGAGCGAGAGACAGAGAGACAGAGAGACAGAGAGAGAGAGGAGAGAGAGAAAGAGAGAGAGAGAGAGAGAGAGAGAGAGAGAGACAGAGAGAGAGAGAGAGAGACAGAGAGAGAGAGAAGAGAGAGAGAGACAGAGAGAGACAGAGAGAGACAGAGAGAGAGCGAGAGACAGAGAGCGAGAGAGGTATGTGTAGAGGACAAAAGCCTTGAAATAAGCCCCAGATTGGTTTCCACCTGCTAGATATTTTTCCTGACCTAGTCTCCCAGGTCTGAGTCAGTCAGAAAAAACAACAGAGCATCAGCTCTCAGGCCTGGGGCTCAGTAACCGGTGACAGTATAGAGAATGGACCGAGCCACGCCATTAGTTTCTACGGAGACCAAGCAAAGTCAATTAGAAGCACTTTTCTGGTGGTAGCTGACCGTACTGCGCGATCTCAAGCTGAGCATCACGACGTAGATGTGACGTGAGCTACGTCTCTGAAAGTTGTAATTCTTCTCGTAGTGGTGCCAAGAGAAATCTGAATCATTCCAAACCCAAAATGCAGGGATCTCTGATGCTAAGTGTTTAGCAATAGAATGAATAGAACAGATGAGTCATTGGCCATTCGTGTTTCTACAGATTTATTCCGATGCAAAATAACGAAACAAAGAGAGAAATAGATGAGAAAGTGAAAATAAAAAGAACACAATTTGCTCGATCCAGCAGCCACCATTACTGAATGTATTCATGTATTTATTCTATTGTATTAATTTATCGTACAGTCCAAACTCTGATGAAACCACATATGAATCACAGTCCACTCAAAGCTGGCGTGTAGAAGATTTTAAAGGCAACGTGGCAAAAGCAGTCGTTATGTTATCCTGGCCGGTGATTTCAGAATAGATGTATAATTGACTAAAAAGATGATTTAAGATGTGTTGGAACTAGGAGGGGCATTTTAATTGCAGAAATCTGGAAGCAGGCCGCATTTCTGTTAAATTGTGGTGTGAACACAGTTCACAGCAAAGAGAAAACCACTCTGTGCATCCTGAATGGACTGATAATGAACTCATTTGAATATGTTTCTGGCCTCGTAGTTAGAACCTAATCGTAATTGATGGATCATTTGGGCCCAACCCGCATTAAACATTCATTATTACAAACCTAACACATGGTCCAGGCAGCATTTTCCATATCAAACACCTCCATTTATAACAGTGGGAAGTGATAGGGTGGGCGTGCACATCATATACAAGGCTGTTTTTCTCTCACATAAGCACACCTGCTTACGTACAATATAGGCCGTGCGGTGCAAATACAATCACGTGTCATTGGTCTGTTACATGTTAGGCGTACACTTCACAGGAAGTCACTTCAACGTGGCTACACATCTACAAACCAATGAGCCGGTATGGAATACACACATACTGAAACGTCTAAACATATATTTGCCAAAACAATCAACAAATCGTGAAGGAACACATCAAACTGCAAAAGAAGCACATACATGAACCATCTTTAAAATAATAGGCGAGAGAGAAAGCATATGTGCCTCTCTGTTCAACCCCGGCAAACAACATATGGAGAAAAATAAAATAACATATTGTCTAACGCTGCACTAATACATTCATCCACATTTTTATTATTAGAAGGAGCATTACCATAGTGATCTGACTGGACGCTAGCCAGCCATCTCCAATATTCAAACCAAGGACAGCTTGGTTTAGGCTTCCCCACGTCTTTCAAACTGGATTCTCAACAGCCACCTGAAGGGCAATCGCCTCCACTTGAAGCATGGGGATTAGCCGAGCAAGCACTTCCGCCATTTTGGAGATTTTGTTTTCAGCTGCACTTTGGCAATGCTAATTACCCTAGCCCACGCGGGTCAGGAATGAATGCATCCCCTAAGGAAAGATCTGGCTAGCTTACATCTGGATATGATTTTACCTCAGGCGATGATTTGCGTCAGACGAGCTGGACTTTAATTCTGCTTAATCACAGTCATGCACACCCTTGCATATTATAATAACAGGTTTATTTGGACAGGGACAATGTACAACAAATCTTTAGTGCCAGTACACTGGAGAAATGTACAGAGATGTGTGTGTACCAGATTTGGCCAACAGCTAAGATTCATCTGCAATCACCTGGCAAGTAAACATGTCAATACAGACCTCTTAAAAAACAGTATATGTTCAGTAAACATACGTAGTATTGAGGAGTAATTTATACAGGATAATAAAATAATCAAGATTTATTCAGATTACTGTATTATTTCATGGAAATATTCTTAATTCCATCTTTCTAGCATCTAGTGTACAAGAGATTAATAAAAAAATGTTTTCAACTCTAGTTGACTTTTGCAGCTAACATTTACATTTCAGTCATTTAGTGGACGCTCTTATCCGGAGTGACTTACAATAAGTACAGGGACATTCCCCTCGAGCAATTAAGGGTAAAATGCCTTGCTCAAGAACACAACGAGCTTTGGCACAGTCAGGAATCGACTGGCAACTTTCCAACTATGAGTCTGACTCCTTAACCACTGAGCCAACTGATGCATTACAGCTAGCTAGCTGGACAAGTTAGCTAATTCTACAGTATACTGTATATTTGGTTTGAAATGCTAATTGTTATAGTAGATACTGAGTGAGTTACTCACCCATTGGCTGTGAGACACTGATGTCATATATCACGTCTTTTGTTTTTTTGCTGTACAGTACTGATGATGAATGAGCCCAAAAATTGCTTTGTATGCATAAAACTTTGGGTTGGCCCCACCAAATCTCACTCCCAAGTTTTTTTTGAAAAGTTGGCAGCTATGACTCTATATATCTATAACTGAAGGACCAAACCATTTCTCTATGTGTGATTTGCTTTTTGGGTTGTAGGCACTGTTGCTAGCATGATACTTTATAAGATACATATTCTGTATATTACTGATAATTATTATATTATTGATAATTATTACACGCTCACAAAAATAAAGGGAACACTTAAACAACACAATGTAACTACAAGTCAATCACACTTCTGTGAATTCACACTGTCCACTCAGGAAGCAACACTGATTGTTAATCAATTTCACATGCTGTTGTGCAAATGGAACAGACAACAGGTGGAAATTATAGGCAATTAGCAAGGCACCCCCAATAAAGGAGTGTTTCTTCAGGTGGTGACCACAGACCACTTCTCAGTTCCTATGCTTCCTGGCTGATGTTTTGGTCACTTTTGAATGCTGGCGGTGCTTTCACTCTAGTGGTAGCATGAGACGAAGTCTAAAACCCACACAAGTGGCTCAGGTAGTGCAGCTCATCCAGGATGGCACATCAATGCGAGCTGTGGCAATATGGTTTGCTGTGTCTATCAGCATAGTGTCCAGAACTTGGAGGCGCTACCAGAAGACAGGCCAGTACATCAGGAGACATGAAGGAGGTCGTAGGAGGACCACTACCTCTGCCTTTGTGGAAGAAGGAGCACTGCCAGAGCCCTGCAAAATGACCTCCAGCAGGCCACAAATGTGCATGTGTCCACTCAAACGGTCAGAAACAGACTCCATGAGGGTGGTATGAGGGCCCGACATCCACAGGTGGGGGTTGTGCTTACAGCCCAACACCGTGCAGGACGTTTGGCATTTGCCAGAGAACACCAAGATTGACGAATTCGCCACTGGTGCCCTGTGCTCTTCACAAATGAAACAGCAGCAATTGAGCACATGTGACAGACGTGACAGAGTCTGGAGACGCCGTGAAGAATGTTCTGCTGCCTGCAACATCCTCTAGCATGACCAGTTTGGTGGTGTAACCCCACAGTAATGGTGTGGGGTGGCATTTCTTTGGGGTGCCGCACACCCCTCCATGTGCTCGCCAGAGGTAGCCTGACTGCCATTAGGTACAGAGATGAGATCCTCAGACCCCTTGTGAGACCATATGCTGGTGCGGCCCTGGGTTCCTCCTAATGCGAGACAATGCCAGACCTCATGTGGCTGGAGTGTGTCAGCAGTTCCTGCAAGAGAAAGGCATTGATACTATGGACTGGCCCGCCCGTTCCTCAGACCTGAATCCGATTGAGCACATCTAGGACATCATGTCTCGCTCCATCCACCAACACCACGTTGCACCACAGACTGTTCAGGAGTTGGTGGATGCTTTCGTCCAGGTCTGGGAGGACATCCCTTAGGAGACCATCCGCCACCTCATCAGGAGCATGCCCAGGCATTGTAGGGAGGTCATACGGGCACGTGAAGGCCACACACACTACTGAGCCTCATTTTGACTTGTTTTAAAGACATTACATCAAAGTTGGATCAGCCTGTAGTGTGTTTTTCCACTTTGATTTTGAGTGTGACTCCATATCCAAACCTCCATGGGTTGATAAATTTGATATCCATTGAAAATGTTTGTTTGATTTTTTTTGTCAGCACATTCAACTATGTAAAGACAAAAGTATTTAATACGATTAGTTCATTCATTCAGATCTAGCATGTGTTATCGTAGTGTTCCCTTTATTTTTTTGAGCAATGTAGTATACAGTATAAGAGTATGCTATACTAGCAAAACATTTTGAAACCCAATACTCTTATACTATACTAACTATTATAAATTGGAGTATTATTGAAATTGTCTATACATTACTGCATGTATTGTGTGTATGGAACATTTAGAAAAGTCTACTTCATAAACTAAAAGGGCACTACACAGATTACTTTAAAGAATTTAAAAGTATACTTAAAATAAACAAAAAGTGTACTGAATAAACTAAAAAGTGGGCCAAATTAGTGTACTTAGTGTATAAATAAGTATACTTACTTGAAGTATACTTTGTCTGTAAGGGAAACTAATTATCAAGCCTTTGACTGCTTTATTCCACCCCTTTATTCAGGTGAGCCATTTCAACGGCCAAAAATGAATTGTGAGATTGTCGTGTGAGTGTGAATAAAACCTATTTGTGAAGTTTCAAATAACATCTTTCCTCAATAACCTTAAAGTGTAAACCATTTCCCTCTTTTGTACAGTGGAAATCTTACAAATGGCTCCAGTTTTAATGGCTTTTATTTCTCAAAGAAGTTGATGAATAGCACCTGGGGACATGATGATAATACTCACCTCCGCTAAAAACAAAATGCATGAAATACATTAATATTCCCTCTGTGATCCATATCTTTATGGGTTTTTTATTTATGGGAAAGGACAAAATAATTTTTGAGTTAAACTATTTTGAATCTACATTTTAGACAAAGTATTCTTTTTCCTTGAGAGAAAATAGCTACGGCATCAGAAGAATTGTCTAGCTACACATTTGATCTTTTCTAGAAATTGGTTCCAGTGCTGAAAGATTTTAGAGAGAATGCCTATTCTGCAGAATCTGTTCTACACTTGGAACTCTACAGTTTTGATTCACTTATGCCTTAGTATTCAATCAATGTAATTCTATAAAGCCCTTTTTACAACATCAGTTGTCACAAAGTGCATTGACAGAATACCCGGCCGAAAACCCCTAAGAGCAAGCAACAGCTAGTGATGCACACTAGGAAAAACTCCCTAGTTGGTAGAGTCTAGGAAAAAACCTAGAGAGAGACCAGGCTCAAGGGGGTGGCTAGTCCTCTTCTGGATGTAGTGGGTGGGGAATAGTATTGAAGAGCACAGATGGTTTAGTCACTTGATTACTTTGGTTCATGTAAACATTTCAAAATCAGCTTTACATAATTTTGTTCACACAACCTTATAAAAATATACAGATTAGGTTCCTTAAAAATGATAAATAAATGGTATTGAATCCTTTCACAGTTTGATATGTTCCTTGCACACTTTCAAAGTGATTGCCATGGTTTCGAACCTTACTCCTGCTTGGGGCAACATTTTTATTGTGGAAAACTTTAAAACATTAAACATTAATATAACATTTTTATTCAACAGGACATGTGAGAAACGTTACAGTATAAAAACCATAGCTGTGTTTGTGTCAGTAAAGGAACAAGATTGTAATAGTCAGCTATCTTTCCTCCAACAATTTAAGCAACACCAAAAATAATGATTCATGGGAAGTCTAACTGTAAGATATTACATGTTTTTCAGGTTATTAAATGTCCATTTAAATCATACTCCCAATGGCACATATTAGCAGTACAGTAGGCCTATTTTACCACACCATAGTGAAAACTGACTGCATTTAAATCATACTCCCAATGGCACATATTAGCAGTACAGTAGGCCTATTTTACCACACCATAGAGAAAACTGACTGCATTTAAATCATACTCCCAATGGCACATATTAGCAGTACAGTAGGCCTATTTTACCACACCATATTACACCAGTAGGCCTATTTTACCACACCATATTACACCAG
>JACXGM010017562.1:0-19651 GCA_016801145.1 Umbra pygmaea | reverse complement strand
TCATGCTTCCATCTGCTGAAAAGCTTCATGGAGATGAAGATTTCATTTTTCAGCACGACATGGCACCTGCTCACAGTGCCAAAACCACTGGTAAATGGTTTACTGACCATGGTATTACTGTGCTCAATTGGCCTGCCAACTCTCCTGACCTGAACCCCATAGAGAATCTGTGGGATATTGTGAAGAGGAAGTTGAGAGATGCAAGACCCAACACTCTGGATGAGCTATCGAAGCATCCTGGGCCTCCATCACACCTCAGCAGTGCCACAGGCTGATTGCCTCCATGCCACGCCGCATTGAAGCAGTCATTTCTGCAAAAGGATTCCCGAACAAGTATTGAGTGCATAACTGAACATAATTATTTGAAGGTTGACTTTTTTGTATTACAAACACTTCTTTTATTGGTCAGATGAAATATGCAAATTCTTTGAGATAGGAATTTTGGGTTTTCATGAGCTGTATGCCAAAATCATCTGTATTAAAACAATAAATGAATTGAAATATTTCAGTTGGTGTGCAATGAATCTAAAATGTATGAAAGTTTAATTTTTATCATTACATTATGGAAAATAATGAACTTTATCACAATATGCTAATTTTTTTAGAAGGACCTGTATCAATAGATATTGCTTCTTTGATATTTTTTGGTATTGTGTTCCACAGTTTGAGCATACTTTAAAAAGCATCTCCAATTTTTCTGAGTGTAATTTTGTACCATTAGCAGGTTAGCTGTGGAAGGTCTGAGTGCCCTTTGGGAAACATAGGATTTTAGAGAGTCTGTAAAATATGCTGGTCCTGAGCCATTTAGAGATTTATGAACAAGCAGGAGGACCTTAAAATCAATCCTGTGGGAAACTGGGAGCCAGTGTGATGATTTCAGAACTGGAGCAATATGTTCTCGCCTCTTGGTTCTTGTTAAGAGTCTCGCTGCTGAGTTCTGGATGAGTTGAATCTTCTCTAAAGGCTTTTTTGGTAGGTCAGTAAGGAGGGTGTTACAGTAATCCAATCTAGTTGTGACAAATGTGTGAATTAGTTTCTCTGCATCTTTCTGGGTCATGAATGGTCTAACTTTAGCAATATTTATAAGGTGAAAGTAAGATGTTTTGGTCACTTTGTTTTGTGAGAGTATTGCTGTTTATTTTCTGTTTCCTTCTTTGGTGTAACTATGGAAGAATGGAGGATATTGTATTCCAGGTGGCCTGCAAGCATTCGCAGTCCAGAGTTGTTTAGATGAATCCCATCCCTTTTAATGAGATTTCTTCTTTCCCAGAACAGGTCAAAACTGTTGATGTAATTCAGACCTCTGGTAGCACATGTGAAAGCCAGCCAACTGTTCAATGCTAATAGTCTGCTAAACCGACCTAACCCTCGACCAACTGTTGGTATTGGACCCGATATATAAACTGTCGTAGATTCTTGTAGAGAGTCAAGGGTGTCAAACAGGCCAGCAAAGTCCTTTTTTAACAGTTCAGACTGCTGCTTTAGTGTCATTTGAACCTACATGTATAACAATTTTGTCAGTGGCTGTGCACCTTTTGAGGATTTCTGGTAGTTTCTCAGCTATGTCGCTGACAATTGCGTATGGAAGGCAGTGTGTTGATTTTCGAGTCCCCAATGAGTAGTTTTAGTTTGTTTTGGCTGTGTGAGAGCTTGACAGTTTGCCCCTCTGTCATTTAGTGAGTTATGTTTCTTACCATACTTAAGGTTGTTTTCATTAGCCTGACAAGGTTGTAAAATGCTGTTCCTAGGAGGTGTAGTCAGCTTTGTGAACACAGGCTGTGTGTACTGCATTCTGGTAAAATTTTGGGATTTTGCTTGGGGTTACATGCTTTAACACATAGAAAATATATATATATACATTAAATCTAATTTATCCATGTTGTACCCATGGGTCTGCTGAGTCAAAAACCATAAATCACTTTACTATAGGTCAAAAGATCAACTTTGTGCCAGGCAGACCTAAAACTCCTTAGACCTTGAAGGTTGATGTGAGCGGAACTGCTAGCATACATGAGGAGTCTGCAGCTACCAACCTTAACTTTACCTTAGTCAATGACACCAATGTCATCAATGTGAGTAACGTAACACATGGCCTGACTGTTGTTCATGGGACATACACACACACGACTTGTTTAAATAAATACATTTATTTTGTTATAAATAACAATAAATTGTTGTTGTACCAGCAATATCTCAAAGTTTTGTTTTTCACTGTAGTAATCTCAAATGTCATAACCATTTGCCAATGCAAGAGAGTACCGGCACCTTTTTTTTCCCCAATTCAAGCACTCGGATGACGGTATCAGGAACAAGTCCAAATATTGTTAATCATCCTTTATTTGGTGAAGGGTGGAAACCCTGCTTTCTAGTTCAGCCACTCATATTGTTAGGTGATAGCACTCTGCACATTCTGTACAGCTGGAGTCCATGTTGGTTTGTTCCAATTCAAAAAAATACTTCCCTAAAATAGTTTCAGAAGGATTTCCAGTTAGATTAATAGAAAATAGCTGTGAAAATGCAGAGAAAAAGTCAAACGAGTAGTCTAAAACTGTATAAGAAAGAAAAAGCAGAACAGAGCAGATTGCAAAGCAGAGCGGGGCAAAGCAAGGACACGTCTTTCTCTTAGGGTGTCTAACAGCGTACCAGTGTACAATTTTAGCTTTGTTCTCAAGCGTAAATGGAATTTTACATAATCTTTTTTTTACAATTCCGGTCATATTTGTTAGCTTACTTCTGCAATGTATTTGGATGAAATTGAGCCAAGCAATCATTGTACTGTATTGAATTTCGTTAATATAGACATTTGTAAAAATATACACTTTACACCGGCCATTATATTAGTCGTTTTCCAGGGGTGGAGGATGTGGGGATCCTGAGTCCTATTTACTTCACAACAGATCACTAACATTTGTATTTTTATTGAGAACTAATTAGATAGGGTCCCTGTTTCTACAGAGCTGCCAACTCTCATGCTTCGCCGTGTCACACACGCTTTTGCCTGTTTTCACACGCACTCACGCCACACATTCAATTTCTCACGCCAATAAATCCAGGCCGAGACTCGTTTGTTCCTTTTTCAAACTCCCCGACGGTAAATGGCGCTGATGAGCGCCACTGAACCTGCGCTGCACCCAGAATATGCGCTGCACCAGAGCCCGTCAACGGAGAGCCTGTCCACTCCCTATTAAACCCCATTGTACCGAATTTGGTTGCAGTTTCACCAGAGTTCCACCGGGGGTTGATCGCGGGCGAGTGCAAAATGAATGGGAGTCTATGGAGCTAAACGGCTAAATTTGCCTCTTTGGCCTGATTGTCGTTAAGAAATCACAGATTTGATTGCAGTTTTTGCAAGTTCAGCATGGATTATAGGTCGAAAGTTGAAAGAACAAGTACTTATGTCCTTTCGATTTCTTACAGGTTGAGTCGTGGTTGCCCATAATACGCTAGCATTCTGCTAATGAATACTGATTGGTCAGTGGACTGATTACGACCAGAGATCCCGCTTGATGGCAACCAGCCCATCTACTGGCCTTCTCTGAGAATGTTAAGGTGGACTTTTTCGCCCAAGTTCGTTTTTAGTCCGTAGCAACTGTTATTTTGGTTGCTGGCACTTTTATTTGCCTGTCGTTTTGTATGTACTGTGAAAATGTATATATTCAGGAATACAGGATACATGGTACAGTGTTGCCACGTTAAAAAAACAGCCAATGCCCCACTCAATAGTGATAAATATCAATACAAGTTAGAAAAGAAATTGCCTTTTAGATGTGCAATGATCAATTGATCAAATAGTATGTACGTACATTATCTTAAAGTTGATATAAATCAGCACTTAACTTAGTGGTAAAAATAGTGGCAAACAAATGTGATCAAATACATAGAAATGTTAAGGTATAAAACAGGGTTGGCTCGCTAGCTAACTTACAACCGCAGGCGCTTATGCTTATGGAGATTTTCTCAATTCAGAAAACGTTTGAGCCCATTTTCGATTCGCCATAGATTTGTTAAAATGCCAATATTTGAAATCAACACAATTGATTTCCCGCATCAAATGTTCTCAGAAGTGAATTTAGTGTTGAAATAGTGTACGAAATTGTAGAAAAACTACTTTTCTTTTGGGGAAGCCTAACTGATTACAAAGAGGTAAGCTTGCTGTAAAGCAGTATCTCTGGCCGTACATTTTAAAAGTTTTTTTAGAAGTAAAAAGTGACTTTAAAAAATCTAACAGCCAGCAGTGTGTATTTTCTTGTCCTCCCCTTTCGAATGCAACATTCAAATTACTAGACAAAACATTATACTTAGAGAAAAGTGGATTTTAGGGGGTATAGCTCCATAGACCTCAATTAATTCTGCACTCGCCTGCGACCGCCCCCATATGGAACTAGAGTAGAACTGCAACCAGTTCAGAAGCCGGAAGTATTCAGAGATTGGCACTTCTTTCCTTATTAGACATTCTTTGGTGCCACTCTCGGAATACTTACAGCTTCTGAACTGGTTGCAGTTGTAGATTCTACCTTTACATGTCTGTAGTTTCTACCTTTGCATGGCTACAAGAGGCTTTATGCCTTGCCATTACTCTAAAACAGACAGACATGGACTATGATCCTATCCAGTAGCTGGTCTATTGATCAGCATCCTGATAGGGACCTTCCAGGAGGCCTACTATGACATGGACCAGACTGACGCAACACAATACACTAGACTGTAGGCCGAGCTATAACAGCCTTGGCCAAACCTCCTGGATTCACTAAATCTTCCTCCAAAACACCCCCATCAAAAACGGGGAGATGCTTCAGATGCCAGGCAGAGGATCACCTGCTATACCCATGAATGACATCTCCATGGTCATGGAAGCCTTGACATCTCCATGAATATCCCCACGGCGTGGAGCAAAGGAAGGCATAATATCATAGCCATATTGTATTTCAGCTGGCACGGTTACATTAGAGAGGGATACATGTAACTTAGTCATTCAGGATAAAATGCTGCCCAACCAGATTGACCATCAAGCTGTGTCTTCTGTGTTGATTAGTGAGGAGGAGGGAGAGTTATGAGCTGTTAATGGTACCCAGACTGTTTACTGTGTAACGATTTGCCCATAGCCATGTCCCGGGAAGGCATCTTGCATGGGACAAGCCCATTGACAGAGTATTACAATGGTTCTACAGTTGGCACATCACCCGGGATATGGCTAATACTGCAAATCATGGGATCAGTGAGCATGAAACCCTGTCCCCACCAACCTAACCCTCTAATCCCTCTCTTACCCCCCATTATAGATCCCCTATTTGACAGAATCTCCATGGATGGCATCTTTTCCCAAGTTGGCAGATGGTAAAGATTATATACCAGGTTTTGTGGACTACACCACCGGGTTTTGAGAAGCCCCTTGTGGAACCTGTTGTCGCCAAATAGCCCTTCATGATGTTCTCTCACATGGGCCTCACCAGGACTATCATTTCCTATCAAAGGACAGCGTTTATGACAAATCTGATGAACAAACGTGTCTAATCGGTCACGTACAAGCATCTACCACCCATGGACAGATGGCCTTTTTGAAAGCCTCAATAAATGTTGTGGTAGGTGGTAAAAGACCAAGAAATGTCCGTTGGGAATTCAAAACAGGGGAGAAAGTGTTGCTCCTCGTGCCCACAGCAGAAATTTGACTACACTTCTATGAGAGTTTGTGAGTTGAGTAAAACACTTCATCTGGGGTAAAAAAACATCTGAGGGGGAAAGACATCTACATGCAAATGACCCAGCCTCATACTCCTGATTTCCAAGCCTGAGATATCGGTATGACTCTGTAAGGACATAGTGGGCTCAACACTTTATCAATGACTGCTGCCTACCTAATACCCAGTGTGGATGAATTAATAGAATGACTAGGTAAGGCAAAGTACCGTACATCACAATGTTAGACCTTTAGCTCATAGGAGGTTTAGTTATTGAAAAGTATCCTACAGACAGATCTGCCTTGGAGGCAGAAATCATTTGATTGGTTGATTAAAAACAGGTTGGAGCTCACATTATATTTGAAATAAAGGTGCAATAAAATAAAGAAATGTTACCTTGGCACGGATGTGTTGAGCTGGTGAGAGTGACACATGGAGGGGCTCTGTAACCAGGTTGACAAGAGCAGATGTATCCCTCAATGGTGTTGTAACAGTTTGCATGAGGACCACACAGTGAGGAATCCAGACTGCACTCATCAATATCTGCAATGTTTGGAAGTATATTTGGAGTGAGAGAGAGTGGACAGAAAACGGGAGAGGGAATAAGATCATGCAAAATGTACATCTAATTTAGCAGACAACCTTAACATCTTACAGTAGTGAATTTATTTAACATATTTAATCAGATGGCCACATTTAAAAAAAAAATTCTAATGAAATCTGAGATCAACAATATACAATTTAAACTAGATTTACAGTTGTGCTCAAATGTTTGCATACCCCTGGGTCATCTATCAAGCAAATCTGTGCGTAAATCATGCATATGATCATTTGTGGGATTTATCATTTTCTATGTTTGCTTGAGAAAGTTCTTAAATCTACTCACAGCAATGACCATGTGTTGGCACTATGCACAACTAGTGGTGGAAGAGAAATGCTTCTGAAATGTAGAGTAGCAATGTGGAAAATGTATTTTTGTAATGTGTGAATGATTAATTTAATGTTTTCATTAAAAAAAATCCATAATAATTCATGTAATGCTGCTCTAGGCAGTTTATTTGTAATGATAATAGCCTACTCAAGTCACTTCTTAAATTATAGACGTGTAAAACTCTGGACTAGTGGGCATGTCGTAGCATAAGACTAAACATTAAATACACTCACCTAAAGGATTATTAGGAACACCATACTAATACTGTGTTTGACCCCCTTTCGCCTTCAGAACTGCCTTAATTCTACGTGGCATTGATTTAACAAGGTGCTGAAAGCATTCTTTAGAAATGTTGGCCCATATTGATAGGATAGCATCTTGCAGTTGATGGAGACTTGTGGGATGCACATCCAGGGCACAAAGCTCCTGTTCCACCACATCCCAAAGATGCTCTATTGGATTGAGATCTGGTGACTGTGTGGGCCATGTTAGTACAGTAAACTTATTGACATGTTCAAGAAACAAATTTGAAATGATTCGAGCTTTGTGACATGGTGCATTATCCTGCTGGAAGTAGCCGTCAGAGGATGGGTACATGGTGGCCATTAGGGGATGGACATGGTCAGAAACAATGCTCAGGTAGGCCGTGGCATTTAAACGATGCCCAAATGGCACTTAGGGGCCTAAAGTGTGCCAAGAAAACATCCCCCAAACCATTACACCACCAGCACCAGCCTGCACAGTGGTAACAAGGCATGATGGATCCATATTCTCATTCTGTTTATGCCAAATTCTGACTCTACCATCTTAATGTCTCAACAAAAATCGAGACTCATCAGACCAGGAAACATTTTTCCAGTCTTCAACTCTCCAATTATGGTGAGCTCTTGCAAATTATAGCCTCTTTTTCCTATTTGTAGTGGAGATGAGTGGTACCCGGTGGGGTCTTCTGCTGTTGTAGCCCATCCGCGTTAAGGTTGTGTGTGTTGTGGCTTCACAAATGCTTTGCCGCATACCTCGGTTGTAACAGAGGTTTTTCAGTCAAAATTGCCCTTCTATCAGCTTGAAGCAGTCAGCCCATTCTCCTCTGACCTCTATCATCAACAAGGCATTTTTGCCCACAGGACTGCCGCATACTGGATGTTTTTACCTTTTCACACCATTCTTTGTAAACCCTAGAAATGGTTGTGCGTGAAAATCCCAGTAACTGAGCAGATTGTGAAATACTCAGACCGGCCCGTCTGGCACCAACAACCATGCCACTCTCAAAATTGCTTAAATCACCTTTCTTTACCATTCCGACGTTCAGTTTGGAGTTCAGGAGATTGTCTTGACCAGGACCACACCCCTAAATGCATTGAAGCAACTGCCATGTGATTGGTTGAGTAGATAATTGCATTAAGGAGAAATTGAATGGGTGTTCCTAATACTCCTTTAGGTGAGTGTATATTGACTGTTTGTTTGAATTTGTGTATGGACTATTTTCAGTTTGTATTAAATGTATACTATTTGGGTTGTTATAAGTTTGGCGCACCACCTTCTGGGCACTGGTCTATATAGCCGGTTACTCTTGGGTAGATCGTCTTTATGCATGTGAATGGTGGATTAGGTAAATATCCCTTGTCTATACAGTATCAGCTGCTTTAGAAGGTGGTGCGCCTCATTGTGGATTCTTTCCCTGTTATTGAGTTATTGTGTTTATTGTGTATTATAGGCTATTTATATTTTTTGTGCAGCTCCTATCCCCTGTCTGTCAGCTCCTCCATCTAGTTTATTTGTTTCAAAAGTAATGTGTACTGATTGTAGAGCCAGGCATACTCTGTGCTTAGCTTCCACGTCTATGCTGCATAGAGCATAGTAGGATATTTATATTAATTGTGCCGCTTCAATCTCATTCACTTTTGTGAATTGTTCAAAATTAAAGGAAGAACACGATCTCCCTGCACTCTGTCTCCATTTTTCAGCTTTACACCAACAACAGCTTTGTGACACCCTTGTTGAATTACTATAACAGATATTGTGTGAATTCGAAGAAGACGTTGATCCTCCAATAAAATATTTGCTATATGCGCATTTATAAAGATGCTAGTGACACAGAAGACTTTGTTTTGATGTAAAAAATAATCATTTTAGATCAATTTACTAGTGATTTTCATAAAATATGCATGTAATTGCATGAGAGATGAAATGCATTACTTGTTTATTCAGCAGAACAAATGCAATGAAATTTATGTCTACCTAGGTTACGTTATGGAGCTAATACGGATTGCATGCCTATTATTGTTTGTTGAATACATTGTATCCAAACCCTAACCCTAACCTAACCCTGTAATAAACTTCTCTTCTTCTTGAATTTTTACTTTTTACCAGGAAGAAAGTAACCACGGAGTGTGAAAAATAAATAATTCACTCATTAGTTAAACTACATGGCACTTTTTTGTCAAGCTAGGAAAACCCCTGTTGAAAAGTTTGCATACCCTCAGTTCTCAATATGGCGTATTGCCCCCTTTAGCGTCAATGACAGCGGGCAGTCATTTGTGATAGTTGTCTATGAGGCCCCAAATTTTTGCAGGTGGTATAGCTGCCCATTTGTCTTGGCATTATGCCTCCAGCTCATGCAAAGTCGTTGGTCGTCTTGCATGAAATGCACGTTGGAGATCTTCAAAGAGTGGCTCGATGATATTGTCAGGAGACTCCGATGGCCACTCGAGAACCTTCGCCTTTTTCAGCTGTAACCACTGGAGGGTCAACTTGGCCTTGTACGTAGGGTCAGTGTAGTGCTGGAAAGTCCAAGTTTCCCATGCAACGCTTTCATGCAGAAGAATGCTAATTGTCTGCCAATATTGTCAGATAACATGCTGCATTCATCTTGCCATCGATTTTCACAAGGTTCTCTGTGCCTTTAGAGCTTACACTCCCCCCAAAACATCAGTGAGCCACCACCATGCTGCACAGAGGGGATGGTATTATTTTCACTATAGGCTTGTTGACCCATCTCCAAACATAGAGCTTATGGTTGGGACCATAAAGATCTATTTTAGTCTTGTCACTCAAAATGACAGTGTGCCACAAAAAGGCATGTCAAGATGTTGTCCAGCATATTGTAACCAGGCTTTTTTTTGTGGCACTGATGCCGTAAAGGCTTCTTTCTGGGAACTATTGTGCTCCATGCAACAACCTTATCATATTTTTTCAGAGCAGCCGAGGATACCTGTGGGTTTTTCTTTGTATCCTAAACAATATGTCTGGCAGTTTTGGCTGAAATCTTTCTTGGTCTACCTGACCTTGGCTTGTTATTAAGAGATCCCTGAATCTTCCACTTCTTAACCTGTTAAGGATCACCCCAGATTGTCAAATTCTACCTAAAAAACACACCCAAAATTTATTGGATATTTCAAACTTTTTTAATAAATAAAAAACTGAAAAATTGGGCGTGCAATAAGTTAATACTTTGTAGCGCCACCTTTTGCTGCGATTACAGCTATAAGTTGCTTGGGGTGTCTATCAGTTTTGCACATCAAGAGACTGACATTTTTGCCCATTCCTCCTTGCAAAACTCGAGCTCAGTGAGGTTGGATGTAGAGCGTCTGTGAACAGCAGTTTTCAGTTCTTTCCAGAGGTTCTCGATTGGATTCAGGTCTGGACTTTGACTTGGCCATTATAACACCTGGATATGTTTATTTGTGAACCATTCCATTGTAGACTTTGCTTTATGTTTTGAATCATTCTCTTGTTGGAAGACGAATCTCCGTCCCAGTCTCAGGTCTTTTGCAGATTCCATCATGCTTTCTTCCAGAATGGTCCTGTATTTGGCTCCATCCATCTTCCCATCAATTTTAGCCATCTTCCCTGTCCCTGCTGAAGAAAAGCAGGCCCAAACCATGATGCTGCAATACCATGTTTGACAGTGGGGATGGTGTGTTCAGGGTGATGAGCTGTGTTGCTTTAATGCCAAACATAACATTTTGCATTGTTGCCAAAAAGTTCAATTTTGGTTTCATCTCACCAGAGCACCTTCTTCCACATGTTTGGTGTGTCTCCCAGGTGGCAAACTTTAAACGACACCATTTATGGATATCTTTCAGAAATGGCTTTCTTCTTGCCACACTTCCATAAATGCCAGATTTGTGCAGTATACGACTGATTGTTGTCCTATGGACAGACTCGCCTACCTCAGCTGTAGATCTCTGCAGTTCATCCAGAGTGATCATGGGCCTCTTGGCTGCATCTCTGATCAGTCTTCTCCTTGTATGAGCTGAAAGTTTAGAGGGACGGCCGGGTCTTGGTAGATTTGCAGTGGTCTGACTCCTTCCATTTCAATATTATCGCTTGCACAGTGCTCCTTGGGATGTTTAAAGCTTGGGAAATCTTTCTGTATCCAAATCTGTCTTTAAACTTCTCCACAACAGTATCTCAGACCTTCCTGGTGTGTTCCTTGTTCTTCATGATGCTCTCTGTGCTTTCAACGGACCTCTGAGACTATCACAGAGCAGGTGCATTTATACGGAGACTTGATTACACACAGGTGGATTCTATTTATCATCATTAGTCATTTAGGTCAACATTGGATCATTCACAGATCCTCACTGAACTTCTGGAGAGAGTTTGCTGCACTGAAAGTAAAGGGGCTGAAATTGCTCGCCCAATTTGTCAGTTTTTGTTTTGTTAAAAAAGTTTGAAATATCCAATAAATTTCATTCCACTTCATGATTGTGTCCCACTTGTTGTTGCTTCTTCACAAAAAATTACAGTTTTATATGTTCATGTTTAAAGCCTGAAATGTGGCAAAAGGTTGAAATGTTCAAGGGGGCCGAAAACTTTCGCAAGGCACTGTACACATGGTTCATGTTTTTAAAAAGAAAGACTTTAAAATCTATTTTTGAATAAATGTACACAGTGAATATAGCACAAGATAAAATTAAGAAAATGCATAATTATTTTCAGCAAACAACAATGCCTTGTCTTGGGATAGGGTCCTGGAAACACGTCTAATCGTGTTTTCCAGGGGATGGCAACATATGTCAAAAGTTTTGGAACGATAGGTTTAACAGCCGGTGAGCTATAGTGTTAATGGTAAAAGTATAGTTACACAAGAAATGCAACGTGTGACGTTTTCATCCGGGTTATGAGACAGACTACCAATCTTTGAATTCAAATATCTCTGTCAACTTTGGTTAAAAAGGATTATCTTGCACTTTTATAACATCTGTTTCTCAAGGATGATATATATGAAGAAATATGAGAAGCTAGGACACATTGAAAATGTGTTTTTGGTTCGGAAATGTGTTCCATGCTTCACAAACAAAGCACCTGCTATTAGTTTCAAAAATAGATTCTCGTAAATGTACAGTTATGAAAAAAGATGGATTTTAACTGGGAAACTATGCCGTCTTTTCTGGGACTGGTTGATGACAAAAAAGAAATATTACTATATTGTTTAGTACAATATTTCATCTTCTCAATATGGTTTGGCTATATGTTGCTAGGTAGCTGCTAGTTGATGATGGGATGCACTTAACATTTCACTCATAACGTTTGAAATAAACCTCAACAGTCCCGCCCAAAGCTGACCCTGAAGTAAGAATACACTACAATTTCTCCATTCACAATTGGAGAATAAGCCATAAATCATAACCGTTGATGGTATACTTAAAACCAGCTACGACATGACTAAGCGATTGTATATGGTCATATAGACGCCAAAAGTTCATGGGGCACCAACATTGTTTTGAGATAAATGTATCTTATTTTTGATGTCTTGGATAAGTACTTCATTACCCACAATTCCACAGTAATGCATCGGATTGGTGGAACTCCATGATGTCATGGAGACAAACTCGCAGTTACCATGGAAATGTTGATTGAGCCCACGAAAATACTTTTTTTCCCAACTCTGGCAGGCTGCCTGACATGGCGCCTGTGTCGTGGCAAAACATATGGATGGTTAGAGAACTGTAAATACGTTTACTGAGCTGTAGATTACATGATATTTCAATGATGACATTGTGTAGATAAAGTTAGCTAAAGTTAGGTCATTAAAGTAATGTAAAGTTGGAAAGATGACACTCACAATGGTTTATGGGATAAGAAGTTCCTTCGCTCAGAAAAGAAAACGTGTACACAATCTTGTACCTTTGTTTTTTTTTAATTTTCGGTAATTTTTTTCACTCTAAATTATATTTTCTATGCCAGTCACATCGTAGCTGGTTAGCCTAAGGCAGCGGTACTCAAACTATGGGGCGCGCCCCATTGGTGGGGAATAGAGACATGCCTAGTGGGGCGCGACAATCGGGAGGAAATTCTGTCATTTTTGTGCCCATCTCAATTAATTCCTTTATTTATTGACCATACACTCAAAATAAAACGACATATTTAGGCCTAAATGTAAGCCTTAAAACAGAATTTGAATTATAATTAATATGAAAACTTGTACAAAACAGTAACAATGTGCTCAAAAGTCGGAAAATTCTTGTTCATTTTTTAAGTGTCAGTGTCGTTGCCATGACGCGTTGCTATGGGTGGCTCATTCTGACACTGCCGCCTGTTGTAATTATTCAGCTCATTGTAAAAATGAAATACAAAACGTTTATATCAGTAATTCCATATGACGAAACTGTCTGCTTACAACAGTGGTCGGGAACCTCTAGGCTCGTGAACATAGCTGTACAAAATGCTTTCGAGCCATATGGGCATTCTGTGGCTGGCTCGATGGCAGGATAAAATAAGCAAAGCACAATTTTTAAACCTTTTCCATAGTAATCAAAGCTATTATGCGAATGTAGGCTGGCAAGGGAGGCAGTGTCTCCTCAAAACAACTAGATGAGACAATAATGGATTTTTCAAAAATAAAACACAAATATTGAAAAGTGTAAAGATTACTCGTTTTTATAAAGTAACACGTGTCCAACGGCGATATGCGCCGGTGAAGTTATGTGAGAGGAGGCAATGCTTTCATCGTGCTTTGATTGGTTATGATCGGATATGATTGGTTCATACGCGATAATCCTGTGCAGAAGCTGAGCAAATCATTGAGATGACGAGCGACTCCACTCGCCGAGGTTTCCAGGTCAGACACTGAGATTTTGGCTTGGAGAGAGGAATCTGACCATTCTTTTTCCTTTTGATACATCTTATGTCTGTGAGATGGGATTTTCTGCTGTTGCTTCACTGAAAACTAAATACAGATCTCATTTCATCATTGAGCATGATTTGAGAGTGGCAGTATCAATCCTACAACCTCGTTTTGAAAAAGTAGCCTACTGCAAAACAGGCTCATTGCAGCCACTAAAATATTGAACAAGGTTATTCATTTTTTGTCAATTTAGTTTGTTCTTCTTGCATGCAGTTTGCAAAGTGACAAAATGAAGGAAAAGCACAACTAGTCCACAATTTAATTTTGTCAGTTTCTAAATTTGATGTTATCAAAGGCAAAATGCAAACACTGCATTATTATTATAATTAGCCTATGTGTTTATAAACATATTCTTATTTCATGCAAAGTGATAATATAATAGACCTTTTATTTTCTCTATTTCAAAGTTAATGGTGTTATGTGAGGTTATGTTTTTAAAATATGATGTTAATAAAATTAATTAACAGTAAAACTTAAAGCTCAGTTTTTAACCATTTTGTTGGGGCGAATGCGGACAGGTGGGGCTCAGATCCCTTTCTTACCTCCAATGTGGGGAATGACAGAAAAAGTTTGAGAAACACTGGCCTAAGGAATAGTCTAAAACTCTTTATATAAGGATTTCTCAACGAGAGAAATTAATGGTAAATTTTCTTCTCTCTCGGACGAGGGGCGGGACTGTTGAGGTCTATTTTTTAGACTACACTAAAACAAGATATTTGCTAGAACCCCAAGATCCTAAGCTGTAAGGACATATCAGACATGTATATATCACTTAAATATTGCATTCATGAGCTTTGATACTATTCCACATTGTATTTTCATTGAGGCCAAAAAAACATCTTTGTTTACAATACGCATAGCTGACATCAGTAGTCATAACATTTTTCATTTTAAAGCTACACTAAAACCAATATATTTGCTAGAACCCCAAGATCCTAAGCTTTAAAGAATTATAGCACATGTGTATATATAACCTAGAAAAATAGGTTGTTTCTATTTGACATTCTATTTTATTTGAGTTGCAAAAACAGCCAGCTTAGTGTAGCTTTTGTTACTGGCAATGTACGTCACATTATGAATAATAATTATCTTGGTGTTATAGCTATTGTAAGACTGAGACATTCGCTAAATTCCCACGTTTTTAAGCTTTAAAAAGATATGGGACTTGTATATATAATTTAAATATTGCATTTGTGAGCTTTGATTTTATTCCACATTGTATTTTCTATGAGGCTAAAAATAAAATGTCATTGGTTACTAGGCACAAAGCTAACATTAAGCCCTGCTATATTATGGTCATTATAGCTACTGTAAAATGGAGACATTTGCTACATTTCTGAGTGTCTAAGCTTTCTGTAGATATATCACATGTATATATAACCTAAACATTGGAATTGTGAAATGTGATTCTAGTCCTGTTTTCTTTTTTTTGCCAAAAAGTCCGGCCGGCGGGACACTGATCCTTAAGGTGTTAATAAATGATTGAATAGTACTGACTGGCCATTTGCAAATCCTCAGACATCTTCTTATATCTTTTTCCAACTTTATGCATTTCCAGTACCTTAATACGCAGGTCTATGAAAGACACTGTAATTTAAAATGCCACAGATGTGGGAAATTAACCTTAAATTGCCATTTAAACTTGTGTGTATCATCTTGTGTGTCTGTAACAAGGCCAAACATTCAAAGGGATTTTTTTTGTTGATGAGGGCCATTTGGGTGATTTCTGTTATCAGTATGGTTTACAACGTAGCCAAATGTCCATGTGATAATTAATGGCTTTATATGAGCAGTACCCTTACATTCAGATTTTTTGCACAAACAGTCATATTGTCAAACTTAATGCTTAAATTTCACAATTTATGCCAGGGTATGCTAACTTATGAGCACAATTGTATCTACATATAGTTTCAGTACAATAAGTGGAGTTCAACCATACGTACTGGAGCAGGAATACGACCCAATTGTATTGTAACAGGCTGCATTAGGACCACAGATTTCGAAGTCTTCAATACATTCATCTATATCTGTGGAAAAAAAAATATGGAGAAAGAGGACAGTGATCGGGAGAGAGCAGAAAGGGGAAAGTGAAAAGGTAAATAAATAAGTAGTACTGTGATGTGAGGACCCACTGGGCACAGGGCGTTGTAAAGAAGTCTTTACAACGTCTTCTCAACGTCTTGTGCCCAGTGGGGAAGTGCTGTAAGTATTCCCTTTGAGATATGTGGTGATATGGATATATGTATTTTAGACAGACATTTAATCTTCCACTCAACACTATTGATAGATACATGTATTGAAATAGAACCTTCTTAAATTACAACAGATCATTTATTTATGTATGTAATATATGTTCATTGTGTAAGAAAGTGGTTAAGTTCCATGACGTTTCATTTGAAACCCATGCTGCAGAAGCAGATGTTTAGACCACTGGACCAGCCATTTGTAATAATTTGAAGAAACTCTTAATAGTCCAATGTGTAGAATTTTAAAGAGTGAAACTGTCACGATGTGGGAATAGAAAGAGTCACAGGCAGGAGAGTTGTGTTCTGGAAGTCCTTTATATCTTCTCTTAGAACAAAACTCAATGAACATGCACAGGTCCCTGTAGCTATAACATAGGACTGGACACAGTGCATCTTGAAAATAATATCCACACAACTCATTATAACATGCTCCATTTTGTAAACCCCTGTAGTATTGGGCAGTGCCTAAGCTCCTAATTTTGATAATGTGGATTTTGCCAATAATATGTTGTGGAAAATAACTTTGCTAAACACTCATCAACTGATATTTGCAGGAGACTTGAACTATAGTATTGATCAAACTCTGGACTACTCCAAGCTCAAAAACTATGTCCCCCTATAACATGTCGATGTCCTTTTCAGATATTATGACTATTGGGACTATGAATGGGTGTACTGATCAGTGGAGCTTTCAGAATCCAAGGGCTCGTGAGTATTCTCTTTTCACCTGTACATCACTATTTCCCCCATATTGACTACTTTTTTGTACCATCTTCTGAATATTTACCAAATGTTATACCAGATCATGGCCCTCTTACTCTTCACATAGTTAATTTAATTCAACCTGATATGCCTCCATGCTGAAGAGTCAATTCCCTATTTTCTTATTTGATTCAGACTTTTGCAGCATTATCAATACCTCCACTGATTACTTCCTATATTCTAATAAGACAGGCACAATCTCCCCATCATTTCTACGGGAGATATATAAGGCCTAACATAAAAATCAGATTCTCTTACTCTAATAATTTATTTATAAAGATTTCAAAAGAAAGAGAAAAAAAACTGTATAAATACTGCATCCTGTGATATATCACTACATTTTAATATTTTTCACCCCCCCGAACATAATCCCTAGCCCTCCCACTCCCTCGTTACCCATCCCAACCCTCCCTCCTCACCCAAACCCACCCCACACACAAAACAGCTAGACATACTGACAACACAATAATATACATACAAACCGTAACAAAACAAAAAAACACTTGATGGACTAGGAACCTTATTTGATTTAAATCAAATCAAATCTGAGGGGAGCATCTGCAAGCTATTAAAATAGCTTTTATCAGAGAATCTTGATTCTGATCCCCTCATGGAATATTTAATTTTTTCAAGTTTTAAAAAAGACAAGATCACATAGCCACTGAGAGCCTAAGAGTGGCTGACAAGACTTCCACTGCAGCAAAATCCTGAGTCGGGCCAGTAGAGTATTAAAGGCAATGATATCGGCATTTTTATAATTTTGCGAGAAAAAGTCCCCATACTTCTGAAAGGGTATGGAATACAAAGGTCCAATAGTTATTCAATTTCGGGCAAGTAAAACATATATGGTAAAGGTCACATGGGGAGGAATGACATCTGTCACACACATCCAACACTGTGGGGTACATCCTAGAGTCTGGATTTAGAGTAATGAACTCTGTTGGTCACCTTGAACTGAATGAGCCCAAGATGAGCACAGGATTAAGTGGAATATGTTCTGTTTATCACTCTATCCCAGAGATCCTTCGAAAATTCAAGACCCATTTCCCGCTCCAAAGCAGTTTTAGGTATATTAGTGGAGTGTTTATCACATAATCCAGGAATAGATTTGTGAAATCACTGATTTCTGTTGAGTTACAAAATTCAAATAGCTTATTCCAGGGCTGGGTGGCAGGTCGTAAAGGGAAGCCAGCAAATTCAGAGGAAACAAAATGTCTTATCTGCAGATATTGGAAAAAATTAAAGGAGGCAAAGCGTGTTTAGCAACCAAGTTGGGAAAACTAGAATAGCGGTTTCATAAGGTTGGCAGCCCAATAGTAATTTAGAAAATTGGGAAGTGCGAGCCCACCACTGAATTTACATTGCTGAAGTAAAAACCTACTTATCCTAGGTGACTTTCCAGCCCAAATGAAAAAAGAAACCGCCTGATTAATCTCTTTGAAAAAAGACACAGGTAAGAAGAATTAATTGTCCCGCTAACCACCTTCAAAGCACTACTAGCAAATCTACTGTCAGACCACTGCACATGTTAATCCCACCCAACCCTCTTATTGTGTTATGCACTTTGCACACTCTAACCAGCATAGCTGTCTGTATATTTTTGCTCACTCCCCCTCCCAAAGTCCTGGTCATTATGCCACTTACCATTGTGTTATTTATGCACAGCCACTTTGTACCTCGATGAATGTACCCCTCTACCCCTTTACCAGTCATATACCTCCATATACTGACATCTGTTGCACTACTTGTACAATAATGCACTGTATTATTTATTCACTATTTTCTCTGTTTTTACTATTTATTGTGCACTGCTTGTCTTGTAATTATATGTGTAACTTCTTGTTGTCTGTACATCTATGCTTTTATCTTGGCCAGGTTGCCATCTCAAATGAGAAAATGTTCTCAACGTGCCTACCTGGTTAAATAAAAAAATAAAAAAACAAAGGGATAGATTGGAAAAGATACATGAATTTAGGCAAGTTATTCATTTTCACAGCGTTGATTTTCCCTATAAGATACAAGGGTAAATTTCCCCACCTCTTGAAATTATCCTTCATCTGAACGAAAAGGGGGGAAAAGTTTGCTGAAAAGAGACCTGGCAGTGAGCGAGTCACATTCACTGCAAGGTATTTAAAACCCAAATGATTAAGTTGAACAGGCAAATCTATATGCTGGAGCAGTAATGTGGCTGGATTAATTGGGAAACATTGGCTTTTTGAAGATCGAGCTTGTAACCGGAGAAAGAATGAAAATTCTCCTTAATGGAAAGGATAGTTGGTAAAGACATTGTTGGATTATGTACATATAGCAGCAAGTCATCAGCATATAATGACAGTTTATGTTCAATTTCCTCCCGTAAAACATCCTGGAAGGCGGTTAAGACCCGTAAAGCCACCAAAAGGGGCTCGATAGCAATGGCAAAGAGTAAATTAGAAAGAAGGCAGCCCTGCCTGGTCCCGCGTCCCAGGGTGAGGAAGTCAGAATGATTATCATTGGTACAGACACTGGCATGTGGAGATGCATATAGCAGCCTAATCCAATCAATTAATTTGCAACCCAATCCAAACTTTTTAAGAGCAGCGTAAGTATTCCCATTTAATTCTGTCAAATGCCTTCTCAGCATCAAGGGATACCACATGTTCTGGTGATTTTGAAAACTGTTTGGAATAAATAATGTTAAACAGGGTCAGAATATTAGCAAATGACTCCATCCATCCATCTTCATCCGCTTATCCGTGATCGGGTCGCGGGGGCAGCAGCTCCAGCAGGGGACCCCAAACGTCCTTTTCCCGAGCAACATTAACCAGCTCCGACTGGGGGATCCCGAGGCGTTCCCAAGCCAGGTTGGAGATATAATCTCGCCACCTAGTCCTGGGTCTTCCCCGAGGCCTCCTCCCAGCTGGAC